>JAMBLF010001193.1:0-126067 GCA_030578115.1 Leucoptera coffeella | reverse complement strand
AATTTTACGAGAAAACGGGATTTATCGCGTATATTTTGTAAACAAAGTAGGTATTCTATTACCCGTTTACCAGCGACTAGTCATCCATGCTGTGATTAGCAAAACGTTTTCATGTAAAATGTATGTATAATGTTTTATATCTAAATCTAATATCATAAAGGGATCATAGAAAGTCTATACAATATGTATGTATGTTTGTAACTGGGTACTTATTTTCTAGCATGTTTATAATGTTGTAAGATATGGTTAACGATTTAGAGCATGTACACAGCGACACAAAAGACCACTCATCATGGTAACTACCTGGTGAAAAACTAATTGAATATTTTACCATTAGAATTAATTAATTATTTAACATTAGACTAGAATTTCTTCTTTCAACTATACCCGCAAATAATAAAAAGTCGTGATACATGTGCATGTACATATTATGAAACAAATAATGTAACAAAGCAGTAAATTGTCACGTAGGCGACATTCCTCAGCTTATCAAGGCCAAAGGACAGCGTTGAATGGAAGTGTATTTAGAAATCGCTTTACATTACAACCAGCACCGAGAATGCAACCTCACCGAAATGCAATCGTAATTACTAACATACAAACACACTCACGTTTCTAAAGCTAGAAGGGTTAGGAATAGAGGTAGGTTTATTTTGGTAAAAAATATTATATTTTTCATTCACATACTTTAATCCCTAATTCTCTTTCAGGTTGTACAGAACTTCGAATGTAGGACATCGAATGTTTTCGGTAATGATATTTATATAGAATAAATAATGGTAGGTTAGGTTAGGCCCTATCGCCCAATAGATAACATTCTCGTATTCTTAATTTGACTCCTATGATAAGCCAAAATGAAATGAACGGCAGCTAGTTACCATTCTGTTTACTTTGATAATCTAATTAGAACTGATGTGCCAATATTAATTAAGTATGATTTTTTTTTATATATTTTATATTTATGTGTCAATGCATTGTACAATGTATAATTCATGACTCAACCTCTTTTATTTATTATTGGTTACAATTATTTGGAAAAATGCAGACCATAATTATTTTTAATAATCGTTTGTAGTGTATTTACGTGCTTATTGTGTAGTTTTTCCTTTAAATAACTTATGTTTACTAACTAATCCAATTATTGTTTATTTATTTTGTCGTATGTTAATTAATGTATGTAATTGATATGGATGTCTGTAATAAAATATGATTTTATTTATTATAAAAGTAAGAAGAAAACTAAAAAAGAATGTAAAAAGAATGTAAATGGATTATATTGGGTAATGGGCTAGCTACCCATTACCAATGTTCCTTATAACATCGCAACCCCAGCATCTACACTAAAAGAGACCTCCTGAATATTATATCACCAAGTTTCTATCCACCCCGCTAGTGACTAAAGGACTGTATGTATGCCACACTACTCACTGGATCCAAAGGCCTCCACATAGTCGACCTGCGACGGTTTCCACCGGCATGTTCCCGTAGAAGTCGCGGATGAACCTTGCCAGCTCGTGCGGCTGCCGGTCGGGGCCGAAGCGGTCGAAGTGGTCTTCTGCCAGGATGCTGAAGCTGCTTTTCGCGTTGCACACCGTGGCGTAGATCCTGGACATGAGTGGGTGGTTTATGTCATGCATACTTAACCATGGAATTTGAACCGTCGACACAATCTCGACGAGAAACGCCTTGCGGCAAAGTCCCGCCCGAAACCAACCTATAACTACACATACCGGAACGGACAACATTTCTGTGAAGCTTGTAGTCATTATTTCTAGACTTAAATTTGGATATTTGCGAGCCACGTCAGAGCTCACAAACCGGCGTTGATGGAGTCGCCGTCATTGGACACGATGTGGATCATCATCATCCATCACTGAACCATCGTACGTGGCGTTCAGAACAGTGAGAGCGTGTATGAGAACGATAGTGTAAAGTGAAAAAAAAAAGTTTTCTCAGGATCGTTTAAGGAGGCGATTTGTAGACTGTCTGTTAGAAAAGTAGAAACTAGTATACTGGTTATGTATTTTATACATACACAAAAGTACGGACTATCTATATAGGTAAAACTTTCAGAGCTATATTGGTATTGGTACTGAATTTTATTAACAATTTGCTGAGTGGATCCTGTTTATATCAAGTATCTTAACCTCGTACGAAACGTCATCGCGCCACGAAGAAACACAGTTTCTTAGCATTTTTGCTGCATTTAATATTCCTAGTTTCTATTCACATATTGCCTAAGGTCCTTAAAAGTATGGGTACGTGTAGCCCCTTAGTCACCTCTTGGGCGTCCTTGGCCTTCTGCAGGAAGATGATGCTGATGCACTCGGCGGGGGGACTGCCCGTCGCCCTTCTCGTCGAAGCACTTGTTCTTCCCGTCAGAGTTGATCTTGAACATCCTGTGGAACCACCACATTGTTAGTGCTTACATTATTGGTCGTTGGAGCAAAAAAGTCCTAGAGTGGAGGACCGCGTCTCAGTAAACGTAGTGTGGGGCGCCCCCCGGCAAGGTGGGAAGACGACCTGCGCAGGTTGGCCGGCATCGAATGGATGCGAACGGCCACTGACAGCGAGAAGTGGCGTCATTTGGGGGAGGCCTATGTCCAACAGTGGACTTACTTCAGGCTGATGATGATGATGACATGTATTACATCTTTGTACATATATCAATGCAAAAAATACTTTCTAATGGACTTTAACTACTATATACTTTACTTAGAGTATGTGGGTTGTGATACCATTAATATAGAACATTGATGACATAATATTTGTCTACTGACAGGTTAGTGTTTACAGAGCTTACCATTTACCACATTGTGTACTAACTACCTGGATAACACCTGGGTTATTAGCAATGTAATCACTAAGCAATTACTTTATTGATTAACCAGTGACCCCGCTCCGGCTTCGCACGGGTATAAAATATACAGCCTACTCCACTATTTAATGGATGTTATTATACATATAAACCTTCCTCTTGAATCACTCTATCTATTAAAAAACCGCATCAAAATCCGTTGCGATTTTCAAAGATTTAAGCATACAAAGGGACATAGGGGACAGAGAAAGCGACTTTGTTTTATACTATGTAGTGATATGGGTGAAGTGAAGACTCTGGCATGTACCAATGAATGAAATTTCAATATGTGTTTTTTCATTTACGTACATAATATTACTGTCGCTAACGGTGAGGAAAAACATCGTGAGGAAACCTGCCTATCCCTCAGGATAGGTCAGTGCCTATATACGGCGATACGGTTCACTACATATCACGTTGGGTGCTGTCTATCTAGTGAGACGCGGGCTTCGAATGACCCATACCTAACATGCCTTCGGAGATGGGCACTCAAGCCTCTGACTACCCCGCCATAATAAAAAAGGAGTGTGTATACACAAGTCGTGAAGCGTATGTATGTATGTAATATACCAACGTCCCTTTTGGAAAAAGAACCTCGCAAATGAATCATCTCAGTCACTTTATAGGATTCATATCGGGATTGTGCTGGCATTTATACAGCACAACCTGTCAGAAGTTGCTAGATCATCTTCCAACAAATTCACATATAACGCAGAAAACCTCTACTTAGCATACACAAGTCGTGAAGCGTATATATGTTTTTGTCTGACCTGCCGTAGTGGATGCAGCTCTGCGGGTGCAGATGGATGTTAGCAGCGCCCACGACTGCGGCGTCGCAGTCCCCGCGGCGTAGGGGCCTCGTAGGCCCTCTCGAGGCAGGCCATGGCGCCGGCGCAGGAGGCGTCGATCGTCATCGAGGGGGCCCTTCGCGTTCAGCCAGTACGAGATGCGGTTCGAGAACATGGCGCGGTTGCATCTGCAAGGGAGTGAGGATATACATATGTGTAGGTAATTTTAAGAATGTGCATACATACACATCACGCTTAACTCCCTGAAGAGGGGTAGGTAGAGATCACGGATCTTCATTTGTTCCGATCCTGCCAGACTACTTCCACTTCATTGACGCTCATACACCTTCTCATACACACTCGGCGGTTATAGGTACTTCAATATTTTTAATCAATATTGTTTTTTGTGAATGTCTACTACGTACATCTGGTCATTTGATATAACGTTTAATGGATTAAATTATAGGTGGACATTACTGACCAGTTGTCCAGATAAATGTATGTAACATTCATTATTTGTATAAAATGTTATACATGAGTGAGTATGTTGTAAGTGATATAATACTCGTATATAAGTGAAGTAAATTTTATTGCTATTTATGAATGTCTAGTAACGACAGAGTGTAGGAGGGCCTCACCCCACGATGCCGACGCCGATGTGCGAGTAGGCGCTGACCTTCTCGGTCTCCGTGAGGCACGTGCCGATGTACACGCCCACGTTGCGCCCCGACAGCTCCTTTGGGGACAGCCCTGGAACCACGTACACACGCTTATGTTCAAGAATACTCCAGAAACAATGCAGTTCTCGTTTAGTGACCATTGCGCGACTTACTCCTTTTGACGACCTCCGTGGTGCGATTGGTTGAGCACCTCAACGCTAATCGTGAGGTCCCAAAGATTTCCGATGGAGGCAGAATTAAGAACTACGCTTTTCTTCTGCTTTCCAGTCTGGTTGCTGATTATATAGTATTTATCTATATATAATATGTATATATTTGTTAAATATACGTTGAATAGTACCCTTAACACAAGTTTTAGATGAACTTACTAAAGGGCTAGTTCAATTAGTGTAATAATGTCCTAAATTATTATATTATATACTTCACAATTACAAAAAAGGGCTAGCAAAATCCTGATTCCTTCGCAAAGGACGTGATAAACCCATGTCCACATGACACAAAAATTACATACTAAACAGGGTTATCGATATTCTGTTTTATATCGACATTAACCCACAAGTCAGAAAGACGCAACGTTTACCACAAAGATTAACGACCATTAACCCTTACAAAATAGAAAGGTAGAATATTACAACTGAATCTCCTCACCAGAGTCGAAGATGGCCTGGTAGGTCTGCTCGAGCAGCTTCCGGGACATGGCGTCCATGCTGTTGGAGAGGCGGTAGTGCACCATGAAGAACTGCGCGTCGAACTTGTCGAGGCCGGGCACGTTGCCGCAGAACTCTGTCAACTCCGGGTGGCTATACTTCCAGCGGGAGTAGTCGCTCTTCACTAAGTTCTCCTGCGAACCACAGATGGGGTTAGGGGCGTTGATGAACGTGAAAGTGCTTGTGAAATACATACATTTAGATTCGGTTCCTTAGATCTCTTTGAAGGTGGAAAACCTCAGAAAGAAGATAAGGTTTCAAAAGTCGCTTATAAGCATGTATATTATATTGGGCTTGTGGTAGTATATGCAACGTTTATCACCCTTACGGTGTGTACATGAAATGCATTGCATACGGGATAGCACAAGTAATTGAGACTATACATATTATGTATTCGAGGATCTATCTACATTTAGATAACTAAGAACATAAGACATGACATACATTATTTCGTGTCTCAATAATCATTCCAAAATAGGACACAACATTTCCGTTTATTTATAACATAAGTAACGAAGTTCTAATGAGTTTGATAAGAAATATTTTATAAAGACTCTAGTTTATAGCCTATTTACCTTATATATATATCCCTTTTATCCCTGATCCACGACATCTATGAGAATAATAATAATAATATTTGGACATTATTACACAAATTAAACTAGCCCCTTGGTAAGTACATTTAAGACTTGTGTTAAGGGTACTAGTCAACGTATATTTAAGAAATATACGTTATACGTAACTTATACATATATAGCATATATAATCAACGACCAGACTGGAAAGCAGATGAAAAGCGTGGTTCTTAACTCTGCCTCCACCGGGAATCGGGACCTCACGATTAGCGTTCAGGTGTCTAACCGATCGCGCCACGGAGGTCGTCAAATAATGAGAATAGTCAGCTATATTTAGTACTCACATTGCTGTAGAGCTTCTCAGCAAACTCCTTAACATTGCTGCAGGTGGGGAAGAGGCCCGAGATGCCCGTGATCACCACGTCTTCGGGGTCCAGGGCGCTCCTCACTGCTGGGCCTTCCTCGGGAGTTGGTGCCATGGCTGCACAAACATTGTATGGGTATGATTAATAACTATAGTACATTCGCATTAAGAAAATAGTGACGTCATCAAGGGTCTCCATGATTTAACCAATGAGACGTGACAACGGTTGTCTGCAATTGGTCGATGTGACTTCTTTTCTCATTTACTCACGTCTCATTGGTCAGTTTGACCTCTGATTATCATGACGTCACTATTTACTTAACGCGAATAGACTATAGTTGGACTTATCGCGTATGTTTTTATACATATAATAAAGTTACCTTTATTAACCCGTCGTTTCCGCTACGTTGCTGCAGCCATGGTCACGGGCAGACTTAACGGGTTAATAAAGGTAACTTTATTATATAAAAACATACGCGATAAGTCCCGCTAGTTATGAATCATGAGTATAAATCGCGAATCTCTTAAAACTATAATTGTATAGGTAAAGAGAAATATGGACCTGCAATGTCTGTCTACCCTCCTGAAGAGTTAAGGGTGACGTGTATGTAATAGTAAAAAATGTATTGCGGTGTTTATATGTATACATATTTCTTACCAGATAAACGATGTCTAATTTGACATATGATAAATTATGTCGTCGTAAACAGACGCTTAATATTGCCTATTCTAAAGGATATACAGTTTTCATTATGAATTTTACATTATCGTACAAAATACAATAATACACAAAGATACTCCTACGTTAATTGTAATAAAAATTCTGTGAAACCCCCTTAGTTCGTATGTTTTAATTGCAAACTTTTTGTACTTTGTATGTTTTTGTGGCTATGAAAAACGCTTTTAGTATTATTAATCAGTAAATATAGTTGCGGACAATCTAGCTTTGATATAGTTATCTACTTACACCTTTTCTACTATTTCGGAAATAGACATTTTAATAATACGCTTTAGTGCACAATGCACTGTGTCCAGCCCAAAAAGATTAACATCGATGACGCCCATGTTGACAAGCAGCGAATGAATTATTTACGTAATTGATTGTGTTACAAAGTATTATTGAAATGTCATGATTATGTATGAGCGGCGTAATTAATTAAAAATACGATTAAATTATAACATTCTTCTATATTACCTTTGTTCGAAAGTTTAAACAAATTGCATGCTAATCTGCTTGGTACATAACCCAATGGGTAATTAGAAAATTTCGTTATTTTAAGATTAATTACATAATTCAATCTTTCACGATCATTAACTTTAGCGGGTTAGACAGAGGTTGAATGCCACAATCAAGTGAATGATTATCTGTGAACTGGTATTAACTGCTTATATAGTGTAACTCCACAGTTTTAGAAAAGGATACTTAACCCTCTGACGTACCTTGCAAGGTTTAATGGTCATGGTTGTTTAAGTCTTATATATTATCGAGTTTTGAAATTGATTTAAAATTTATTTTAGAAAGATAGGGTTATTATTATATACTTATAAAATGTAACGATATTAGAGAAGCAATGAAATTATCTCACTTAAATTCCAGGTCAGTTTTCTTCATGACTTCAGCTATCCAAATATGACAGACAGTATGGCAAATAAGTGACATGCATACTAGATAGCTAAATAATAAGGGTGAACTATGAAGTATATGACAGCCGATATATGAGAAATTGTACGAAGAAAATGAATCGAGCAGATCCGTGATCTCTGCCAATCCCTCTGTGTGGAAATGGCTTATTTCATAGGCTTATTCAGTCTGCTTTCTCACAGACTAAGATCTAGTTTAGAAAATTTACTTGATACCTATATATCAAAACATTAAGGAACTATACAAGATTTACCAACTGCTACAAAAACACAACATTTATACCGACATTTTTAGGATATAATTCGTACCTGCATACATTATATACTTACACACGCCCATTTCCTATAAGTACGCAAAGTAACATAATATATTATATTGTAAGAATACTTTACATATTAACTAAACATTAAACTTGAACTTCAAATGTTGTTGCATCAACGTAAGGGCAGGGTTAACGAATTCAAGTCATGTTTACATATATTTGTATATGCGGATGATAAACTACATTTGTATGACACTACCTATTTCTCATACTACTAATTACTGTCCGAATATAAACCTTTCTTCCTGTCACGTAAGGTGCTTACAGTCTTGTAAAATTTAGGTTTTAAACGACCAAAGACCGAAAGAATCCTATATTAATGCAATACATATGTAGATGTGGAATACTCAATCTCTGTCTGCCCTGAAGACATATGATTCATGAATCATGATCAATGATAATACGTTTATTATCTACACTAACCTGATAATAAATATCCGGTCCGATTGAAGGAATTTTCCAGAGCTACTAAAGGGAAAAATCAACGGCGGTCGCCTTTATATACATTGCCCATACAATGCACTGTGCATGAGAATTGGTCGGATAACGAATGGGTACCAATGTGGTGGTCTTCTTATTAATTTTCAGCATACAGCGCATTCATCAATCGGGGTACTAGATATACGTATTAAGTGTGTAATTTTGTGGATGTTGGTTAAGGAAAGTTTATTTATGATAAATGAATACGTAATATGTTACTTTTTATGTTACGTACTCTACTTACTTAGAGTTAGAGTTTATTTAAAATAAGGAGAGCTGGTGAGTACTAATATTTAGATGTATGAATGTAGTTTATTCATATACTATATACTTTTCTTTCGTACTCCACTTAAAAGGAGGATGTACATTTTGTACACAGGATGCGATTATGTGTACGTATTTTTTTGTGTATTTCTAAATTTCAATATTACAGCTTAAAAATAATTTTTTAGAGTTACGTGATACATGCTAGCTGAGATGAAAAAGTTAATGACAAAAAGTCATATTGCAACCACATACAATTCCATTTTTCATTCAATGCCCCTTGCATACAAAGGTGCAGAAATTCGTACTAAAATTTGCATTACGGAATTTAAAATGACACCCGAAAGCGAATTTATTGACCCTTCGGCTTACATGCATGTCATTTCCTTTCGGCCGAAAATATCTCGTGTATGCATACATATCAGAAGTATGTAATAAAGCAGGAAAAATAACTTACACAGATAATTTCAGACTAAAGGAGTGAAACTGAAAACAGGTTTGGTAATTGAAAGTTTCGGGTTCAATCTCCAACATTTTACTTAGAAAAATAAAATATATGTATTTTCAGAAATACCTTCTTAATCCTATGCTATTTATTTCTTACGGTCACTTTAAACTATGCTCGCATGGTAAGGGTTCGTTGGGCATAAACCAATTGACAATTTTATAACTGAGAATCTGTACTAACGTTGCTGGATTAGTTAAGCTATAATTCAGGTATTATAGAGTAAAATAGATACAAAAACTCACCTGATCATCTTCATAGTAAAACTACAGACATGTAACCATTGAAACTACTTCCTTATTACATGAACACATTTATTGATCAACCATGTTCACTCAAGGAACGTTTTGGACAACTTGTCTACCACAATCCTGGTCCTGTCCGAGATGTACTGGTCTATCTGGCCGAGGATCTTGACGAAGTTCATCAGCTTTTGGATTCCCTTCTTGAACCTTTCCACTTTTTCTGCGCTCGAGTCTTCTGTCCTACTCAACTTCCTGGGCAATTTTGGGGTCCGCAAATTCTGGTGCACATGTTTTAATCTTGGTACTTTCACTTTCCTTAGCTTAGTGTGTCTGAATCTAGGTATTTTCTGGATTCTATGACTGTCTAAGGGTACGATTGATGGGTACATGGTATCACCTTCTGCCATTAAGTCGTCACTTTGTGGTGCTGGATAGATTTTGCCATCTTTTATGGCTTGGGGCAAAGATTTGAGGAGAAGGTTGCAGAAATCTTTGTGAGAGTTTCTACTTCCTAGATTTTGCCTGGATTTCAAAGTACGGAGAGGTGGCTGAAAAATTAAGTAAAAATTTTTAGACAAGTATTATGTTCATATATTGGAAATGAGATTTCCCTTTTTAGCATGCCTATTCAATCAGCAATCCCTTAATATCTGAAAAAGTGACCCAAAGGCGAATGTCGTCTTTTCATCTTATTGAACTAGCCGTTAGTAATTATGATGTTATCAATGTTATTGTACCAATGATGAGGAAACGGAATCCGGCATCCTATAGAAGTGTCAAACCAGCTTGTACGTTTATGTTTGTTAAAATGTTTATAATAAACTGACTATCATCACCAAGTACATACATTCGAGGAGTAATAGTAAATATTAATACATTTACGTCCTTCAATCCCTATCGGGGTGGACAGAACCTCGAAGATTAAGTATCTCCTAGGTCACTTTTTAGCATAAATATTGAGGTTGTTAGCCAGAGTTAATTAGCCCATCGCCCAATTGAAGATCAATCAATCAGGCTGTGATGTCTGTTCCTTTGTACAGAAATGGTCGTGACTTATAGATATATGTATATGTACTTGTGTATGGACTAAATGTCTTACCCCGCTGCGTCCAGTGCAATCAATCCGTAGTGTCATAGGCCGGGCTAACAGATATGGAGGTCCAACCTGCAATATTAAACGTATTTGTAGTGCGGAACGCTGTGAGGATATCCCTCTAGATAGGTAGGTTAACCACTTGTCATATAATGATTACTATACTAATAAGGATTAGGCTACTAGCTAAATAGCTGAGAGCAAATAGATTCGATGCGACTATCCAATACTAAATGGTAACTGAATTAAACAGCTGATGAAAATAATATTACGCTACCAAACGCAACCTAACCAGCTGAGTTAGAACCTTTTTGTTAAGACAATATCATGTACAAGCTATATACAAGCTGGCCCAGGAAATCGTGGATCAAACGAAACAAGGCGACAGACGGAGTTATTCCAAAACAAAAATTCTTCTACAGCATGTGCGATATATAAACATGAAAAATATGTTGATATTAATAATTTCATAGAAAATACTGAAATTAAATAATATTTTTAATTAGTAGTTATAAATTGCATTGATTTTATATATCATTTATTGCTAGATAATGGATCCTTAAAAAATATGTTCGAATCATGTATTTTAGCGGCTGTGAATACATGTTGTTATTGTTATTATCGTTACAGATGAATATGCTCGCATCAAGGCATGTAGGCAACGCATAATTAAGAAAGACTTATACATTCACGTTTTTCAATTCTTTAATCATGAAGGTGGGGGTTGCAATGTCATAATAAAACATTGGTTGCTAGCCCAACGTTCAATAGATTCAATTTACCCCTCGTCCCTTAGTCGCCTCCTACGACATGCCGCAATGAATTGACGATGGATAACGCATTAAATTCATAATAACGTTAAAGCGAGTGAACTTATAATAAGCATATACACTGTTTCGGTTAGTTATATGATTGAGAGACCACCGTTGCGCGTCCTTTGAATTGCAAGCAATACGTTTACGTTTTAAAGTACGAAGACAAGTATAGGAGCATGGGGTTAGTTATTATTTGGAAAAATATATTTTTATTTTGACATTAGAAATACCCTAAAACCGCCGAGTGTGTATGAGTAACCAATGAAGCGAATGTGGTTTGGCAGTGTCCGGACATATGGGATCGGTGATCGCTGCCTACCCCTCTACGAGTGATCGGGCATGAAGTGTGTAACTATGTATGTTGTAAATTTAAAGTGATTAATAGTAGTAAATATGTACATCTTAAATAGGCTGCTTAATTCGACGAATAAGTAATAGTCAGTGCTTTTAAATAGCGATACGGTTAACATAAATGTTAGTTTTGGTAATACAATCAGTAAATCTTTTTCTGTATCGCGCTTGAACCTCTGACTACCCCGCAAAGGTTAATGGTCGTGAATGTCATTGTAATCACGACCTACCTTTTGCAAACTTGTCAGAGTTTCACACAATCGTACACCATATAACCGCCGAGTGTGTATGAGAAGATGTATGAGTATCAATGAAGCGAAAGTGGTCTGTCAGGATCGGGACAAATGGGGATCCGTGATCTCTGCCTACCCCTCTACAGGGAATCAAGCGTAATGTGTATGTATGTACAATCATACACAGACATCGAACCCATATTGAAAACAAAAGAATTAACATTATTAACTGGCCAACACAATATTCAAAAATACAAGAATTAACTTGATATCGACAAAACAAAAACAAACAATGTTTTCTTTGTATTCAAACAATTGAATACACAGCTGCAAAGCTGAGTAGGGTCCTGGTTAAGCATATGTTGCGAGATAAATTCTACAACCCTATCCTCCGTCTGAGCCGAAAAGGATTGATACTGCACCAGATAGTCATCAAACAAAGTAACAGGTAACTAACAACTAACAAAATATATGGGTTTCAAAGAATAACTGAGCATTGCTAATTGTGAGATATGTTAATTTCATCATCAATGTTTAGAGATCAAATTGCATACATTCCTTGCAATACTTTGTAATTCATCAGGATATGATTTATTATTGTCATCCGGTAAAAAGCACCTGAACGTATTAAACGTTGTGAAAGGAATCTATAAAGCCTAAATGGAAGGTAAAGTTGGACGGGGTAGGCCGTGTAGAACATATACAATATAATATGATATGCAATATAATATGCAATAGAGATTTGTCAAGATTATTCAATGTTAAGATTGTCAATCTACCTATGCGGTTGTCGTGATTATATGAATGTATAAATTAGTGTGTAAATTCATTTACAAGGAAGTTAAAGGTAGTATTCATGCTATTAATATAAGTACATAGAATATGAGTGTCAGGTTTTTATCTCTCTTAATCGCCAATAGTCCATGTAAATTATATCACCACTTAATTTTTTTAATTCATCTTTTTATATACCTATGTACAGTCAACGCTAGAAGTGCAGTCCCAGTACCTTATGTAGTTTACGTTTATAAGAACAATAGACAATATTTTTCATTTCGAAGCACGCGAACATATAGTGGCCATGCATAGTGGCGCTAGTTTTGAAATGTAAAATATTGTCTTTTGTTCTCATAAACTTAAACCTTAGAAAAAGTTGCTGGGACTGCACTTTTAACGCTGACTGTATATACATTTTCCATTTCGTTTCCTAATCCCTTTCAGGGTAGATAGAACCTTGAAAACGTGATATCACATCGGTCACTTTTAACATGAATATTAGGGTCGTCATGACATTGATACAGAAAATTGGCAACAGGTAGCTATCCGATCGCCCAAAAGATTCCATAGACCCCTAATCCCTTAGTTGCCTTTTACGACATAGCGTGCCGGGAGAATAGGCAAATAGTCAGCCTCCTATTTACATCCCATCTAGCACGAGACTATATTCATGTTATACATACATATATTCACGCTTCCACGTCCCCAAGGGGGATAGGAAGAGACCTGACAAATCTCTTGCTTCACTCACATATATAACCTTCTCATACATGCTCGTCTGTTCTTCACTTTACGTACACCCGCCTTGAGAAGAATATCTCCAATTTAATCTGTATGAATTTTATACATCTATTAAATCCATGTTGGTTTGGGACTCAAATTAAATTTAACCACCTGTCTTCTTTCCGGCTAATTGTAGGGTACTTACCTCACTAACTTTCTACATTTCCTAAATATTCGATCTACTTTTTTGTTTCCAATAACTTACATATTTTACTCAATATGACGAAATATTCTTCAGAATACCTGCTTACTCTTTCTGGAATTACCGACTTGAGTATGTATATACTTATACTAATTCTACCTTACCATATACCATCCAATAACATAAAACATAATCCACATAACTTATTTTTTATTTACAAGGCACTATCACTAGGCACTGGGTATCACTATTCAGCCAATACGAACCATTAACACGATAAGTAGCACGTACACCTTCATCGTAAAATCACATCTTGATCGGCGATCGCACGGTACGGAGTTCGAGGCACGTCTGAGCATTTCTCCCAGAGATGCTGGGTCAGGGTACCTAACCAACATACATTGAACCCACCTTGCTTTAAAACCCTATAAAACTAGCGTTAAATTACTTTGAAAATATAGCTCAATATAATTTGGTTAAGTAATTATGACCAAAATAAGATGACCTGTAATCACATAGTGATTGGTAAGACACTAGCGTTCTACGTTAATTGGTTTTTCACTCTCGCTCGAGTCAGCAGATCTCGAAGAGTAAATGATCTTGATTGTTTGGTGTAGGCATAATACTTTGGTATCCAAGTCATTATTAAAAAGAAACAAAAATATTTAATTAATATACTGTCCTTTGGATACTTGGTACTTATTTAGAATGCTAACTATATGCCTCTCGTCTCTATATGACGTAAGAAGTAGTGAAGTGGATTAGGGTCAATTAAATAATTCGGTTTATATCAATGTCACCATTTTCCTGATATTTATAGTACACTAGCGACCCGCTCCGGCTTCGCAAGGGTATAAAATATATAGCCTACTCCACTATTAAATGGATGTTATTATACATATAAACCTTTCTCTTGAACCACTCTATCTATTAAAGAAAACCGCATCAAAATCCGTTGGGTAGTTACAAAGATTTAAGCATACAAAGGGACATAGGGACAAAAAAAGTGATTTGTTTTATACTATGTAGTGATGAGCAAGAAAACGTATATTTCTAAGTTTCTGTCCACCTAGAAAGGGATTGAAGGACGTGAGAATATGTACACGTATGTATATATGATTTGCGTCAAAAGATGCCGCTAGTCGGTGAAATCAAAGCCTAGATAACTAGAACATAATTAGTGTTTAAATTGCGAATCAGCTGACTTAGATAGCTTACTGCCTCTTACGTCACGTCTTTATTCAATGAGAATATATAAGAATTTTAACCTTTATACTTTAACTAGTGACCCGCTCCAGCTTTGCACGGGTATAAAATATATAGCCACTATTTAATGGATATTATTATACATATAAACCTTCCTCTTGAATCACTCTATGTATTTAAAAAAACCGCATCAAAATCCGTTGCGTAGTTTCAAAGATTTAAGCATGCAAAGGGACATAGGGACAGAGAAAGCAACTTTGTTTTATACTATGTATTGATTGTAGGCCTCAATTTCGGATTTATCTAATCTTATGACTATTATTCAAGCAATATACATATAATAATACTTTGTTTCTAAAATAAACACGATAAATCCCTTTTCTTTCAAGCTAAAATATTATCAGTATGCTTTACCAAAACATTAAATTAGTCAATACCTAGCCAGTGCCAAATTAGCTACAGTTATTAGCTGTTATTATCAATATTACAGCTGTAATCACTACATAGTCTAAAACAAAGTCGCTTTCTCTGTCCCTATGTCCCTTTGTATGCTTAAATCTTTGAAACTACGCAATGGATTTTGATGCGGTTTTTTAATAGATAGAGTGATTCAAGAGGAAGGTTTATATGTATAATAACATCCATTAAATAGTGGAGTAGGCTATATATTTTATACCCATGCGAAGCCGGAGCGGGTCGCTAGTTAGCTAATAATCTACACATGCATAAGGGAAAGTTAGAGGCATACGTTTGTTAACGTATCATAATATAGCGATTATGATAAGTGGACTACTATCATATTTCATAAACACTTCCTGCGTATGTGTTTATTTATAAGTAAACGATGATACGTTTCTCAATAGATCAGAGATAAGCACGATCATACGTCACATTAGCATCGGCTGTTGATATCGGTGAAAGAAAAGATCGTGAAGAAAATGAACTATCCTGCTACATAAATAACATAAATAATTTAGAACATGTTAAAATACATTTCAACACTCTACTTCTGCCTTATTTAATTTACAGTTACTGTAAGTTTAGTGTATTCGTATTATATAAGTAATAGTTTAATGATACAAACATATTAACAAGTGTGTTTGCTCTTTGAGGTGGTCTATAGGGAGGAGCCTGATCACCATCAATACGGACTACCTAGATGTGGCCTCTCGATGGTGACATGGCCTGTAACTATCTAAAAAACTGTCATCATAGTTTTAAGACCTAATTTTTAGTTTTGTTTGCGATGTGTTTATTGCCTAATAAAGATATTATTATTATTAAATAATTGTCTATATCTATGAACGATAGACACACTAGCTGACAAGTTCCGTACTATCCAGTAAAATATAAGGATAACTTTAATAGTGTGAAGAATAGAAGAAAATGTATGAGAAGGTTAATAGGGGTGAGTGAGTCAATAGAGATTTGTCAGGATCGTTGCAGGTGGCGTTCTTGTATGTAGAGGCGTGAATATATATGTATGTCAAATTACTAAAGTTGAAGTTAAATACTAAGTGCTCACTCAAGCATCTAACTCCTTAAGGGTATACAATAAAGCATCCGTTATAAGTAGACTTCCTTACATACATGAACATCACGTCTCTTTCATTGTACAGGGGTAGGCAGAGATCACGGATCCCCTTTGTCCCAATCCTGACAGACCACTTTCGCTGCATTGACACTCAAACATCTTCTCATACACACTCGGCGGTTATAGGTACTCCTAACGTCACCCTTTTTCTACAAACAACACATCGCGAAGATAGACACCTACTTCCTTCCATTTTCATCCCATGCAATCTCGACGCACGTGATATCATTTCATCACAGTCCGATACGTGACAATTTCCTTCCTAATTGTGCAATTGATCTGTTAAATATTAGTAGCGATGTCATGGCAACCCCAGTGCAGTTTGGTACTGGCTCTGGTGTTCTGCTGCTTCCACCATGTGCTGGCTGCGACTCCTCACTTCAATGGCCATGGTTCTAGTCCTGTTTGCGCTTACTGTTAAGGTATGTACTAGTATTAGATAATAGCAATAAGACCTATCTGACAAGTAACGAAACGTTAATAAAATAGAAAACTATATATGTAATTGAGTTACGTATATGCAAACGTGATCTTACTTAACAAATCTCGTACATACGCTTCACGACTTGTGTATACACACTACCTTTGTATCGCAGTGGGGTAGTCAGAGGCTTGAGTGCTTATCTCTGATATTTTAAAGATATGTTAGGTTTGGGTCACTCGACTTTGACTAGATAGACAGCGCCCAACGTGATAGGTAGTGAACCACTGGCTATTACCTATCCCGAGAGATAGGTAGGTTTCCTCACGATGTTATGCCTCAGCGTTAACTAATCTCATTCATTTTGATTTATTTTAGCGTATGCCTCTAGTCTAAGGCTGCAGCTTTTTAGCAAACAGTTCCGATTCATTGTATGAATATTTTAATTGCGGAGTTTTAGGAATTTAAGATCTCTGTACGAAGGAAGCACGTGTATAGTTAATCTCATACTAATCTAAGATGTTTCACTTTCTGCCATGTCATAGAATGGCGACTAAATACTAAAGGCATTGAACCTATAAGACGATGTATGAAAAAAATGTCCCCAATATTCCATACCAGTAGTATCACAACCTCAAATATTTGGACGACCTCCGTAGCGCGATCGGTTAACCACCTGAACGCTAATCGTGAGGTCTCAAAGATTCCCATTGGAGATGGAATTCAGAACTACGCTTTACTTCTGCTTTCGAGTCTAGTCGTTGATTATATACCTATGATAAATGAATTTATCCATCTATAATAAGTATGTATTTCTTAAATATACATTAACTAAGTACCCTTAACACAAATCTTAAATGTACTAAGCAAGGGACTAGTTCAATGGGTGTAATAATGTTCTACAACATAATTATAAAATTAATAAGTGTTCTTGGAAATATTCGTAGTCCTAACAACATCGTAATAAATAGAACCTAATTCCTATTCAATACCTAACAGTACCTTTTTGTTGCAGCCAAGCGTCCTATACCGCAAGTCCCTGTTGCACCCCGACAGAGAGGAAACCTGCTTCAGATGCAAGCGTGAAGACAGGCCCTTCTGGTACCCTATAGTGGGGTACTTCAACAAGGCGAAAGACTTCTTCGTGGACTCTTACAAGAAAGTGGCCAAACTGGCCAGTGAGCATGGCGTGGACAAGTGGCTGAATTAGAAGGCCTATACTAATTTTTCGTAGTTCTGTGCTAGTCTGGGATGAAAAAGAATGCTAACTAGCTGCTGTTCTTCCCAGCATGTTGTAGGTGTATAGTATCTATTGGACGATGGGCTAGGAATTTGTTACCTTTGTACCATAACATGATATCACAACCTCAATATTTAAGCTAAACACTTGACAAAGTTCTGTCAACCTCAAAAGGGATTAATGGTTGTGTATGAGTGTATGTATATGTATGTGTGCAACATTTCGGATCGGATGAAACTTGAGTAACTATTTAAAGTACCAAGGTCTTAGAACACTTAAAGAGATAAACAATAAGAGTTTTCTTATTTTAATACATTATGTAGATGTAATATTTATTTATTTATGCATTAAATTTATATTGTTAATTATTAAGGTAATTTATGTTTTGTATTAAAACCTTTGAAATTGTTGATACAACTTTTATTCCATCCCTAACATACACATCACGTCCGTTCGGTTAGCAGAGCACAGAGGTGGAGAAAAATCACAGCTGAAAACAAAGACCATAAAGCTTTATTTACCCTGGAACTGGAAAATGTAATTTGTATAATTCTTTTAAAGAAATATCGAAGCATAATTAAAAGAAAACTCATTTCTCTTTAGTAGGGTAGGTGGTCCATACATGTATATTGACACATGCCTTAATGATCCTATGATATGATAGACAGAGACTATCCCAATTTTAATGATCCTGACCAATCCCTCTTACCACACCATAAACCTTCTCATGCATTTTCTTCTATTTTTCACATTACGCAATTGTATGTCTTAAGATATGCTTTGTATGTATACGGTGACATGGTCTATCATCTGCCACTTTGAACAGCAGAATAATAAGGAAGTTCCATTTGAACTCAGTTGTGACAGTTGTTACTCAAACTACCCCGAGAGGGTCAATAACAGTCATGAATATATTCTTATACGCCGGGTAGGTGTAGAATAACACACTACGTATATGATTTTGTATATTTTTTTGAGTGGACAAAACATTAGATAAGAGCCTGATACTAATATTTTTTTCTAATGATTTGTCAATCCGATACTCTTATTGTAATCGCAAAAAATAAAACAATGAATACAGCAAAAACCAGTTTTTATTTTAATTTCACGTAAACACTACACCACCACATAAACGTAATACTTTAAATACTAAAGACTTAGTCTAGAAACCATTTACTTATTTTAAATAATAATTCACTTTTACAAATAAAATTGATTGAAATCGTCAGCAAATAATCATTATATAAACGCACCTACCATTTAAGTCCCTTAATACCTTTCAAGGTGACCATAACATTGGAGACTTATTATTACATGACCTCATTAGGTAACAAACTATGACATTAAACTAGAATATCAGACTTGTTGCAGGTCTTATACTTTATTCCTTTGATCCTTAGTTCGTTAGTCGATTCAACCGACATACCTAATACTAATAGCATTCCATTTAAATCCCATTCTACCACGTAACATTATTTTATTTTGAGGTATATATTACTCGTATATTCATAGTATTAACCATAAATTTATATACTTTGACCACAACTAACTTATCTGAGCAATATAGCCTTAAACCTTAAAAACTCAGATGTCGTGATAGAACCTCTCCTTTTCAAATTTTCCAATTTGAACAAAATCAACTTTTTCCTTAAATCCGCAAGACTAGTCAATGGTACGATGACAGGCTTCAATTCTGAACCCAATGCCTCTTGTAATAAAGTCTTCTTTCGCAAAGTAGGCAGTCTAAGTCTAGATAAACCTAAAGGTCTGGGTAGTAGTGGAGTCCTCAACATTGGTAGTTTAGGTATAATCGGTGGGATAAGAGGTAACAAAGGCAACTTGGGTAAACGAGGCGGTAACAAAGGTAATATTGGGGGTAACAAAGGTGGTAGGAAAGGAAGTTTAGGTATCAAAGGTAACTTAGGTACAAGAGGAGGTAAAATTGGTAATTTAGGTACAGCAACTAATGGTAATTTTGGGGGAGGTAACGTAGATGGTTTGGTCAGCAAGTTGGGTCGAGGTAGACTGGGTAATAATGGTAATTGTGGTGTTTTGGAGTTGATGTTGATGAAGACTGGGGCATGGTGGGAGAATTTCCTCGTGATGAAAGGGCTCACGTGCTTTTTGAGGTCACCAGCAAAAAGACCCAGTTTTATTGACACTGCCCATTGTATCTGAAATAATAAATAAGCATAATGAAACAATACTCTGGATTTTTGCAAAGCATTCGATTTTGTAATGCATTCATTGTTTACTACGGTAATACTTTTGTTTATTATTTCATGTACCATATCATTTACTACTTTAGTATATTAATACAATGATATATAACTATATGATACAATGATATGTAACTGCCTTTATTTAATGATGTCCTAGAAGTTTTTACGGCATGTAGTAAGAGACCCATGGAGGACTAGTAACTATTAGGATTTATTGACTACCCATTTATACACTTATTCAATTATAGATTCAAATACTGTGTCTATTAACTCATTGATTAAGACATTATGTTTCTTATTAGAAACATATTTTAATGTTATATTCGCCCCAAAAGTTCAGAGGTTCGCTATTCATTTATAACCCATATCTGTACTGTAACGTCCGGTTGATCAAGTGTCATTAACTCCTTAGATAAAAATACATCGTCAACAAACCTACGTATCGCATTGGATACGTATTAGAGTATATATACATTTATATATTCAGCCTTTATGTCCCCAACGGGATAGGAAGTGAATATCAATCGCCCCACCTGGAACGATCTTGACAAATCTCTCTTTCTTCACTCACACCCATTCACCTTATCTTGCATGTTCTTCTGTTCTTCACACATTAAATAGAGTATCTATGTAGATATCCCATTACGAGTAAGCCCTGACTATCTAATGAAGACTTCAGTAATGACAGCAATAGCCTTTCACTACCACAATTCTAATCATATATATGTTTAAAGGATGGCGTCGTAGAAGAACGTAGGTATAACCACCGCGCGTGTATGAGGAAGTGTACAAAGGAAAATACATAGTTTGCCAGAATCAGGAAAAATTGCGGTCCATGATCTTGGTCTACACCTTCTTAAAGAGATGAGAATATATGATATGTATGTATATAAGTACTTACATGTAGGATAAGTATAATTCCTATGCCCGTAGCAGTGTAGATTTTCAGTAGCATTGCGTTTGTGGTTACAAAATCGGACTAAACCCCGATGTCGGAACCGAATCCCTTTTATGTAAGAGGCGATAACGGAGCGCATTGTGTTCGTTACACCATGGAGATTTATCTGCCGAGATGATTGATCACGTAGGCTCTTATATAATCAATGATATCTTCATACACAGTATTATTACGATTATAGGCTTGTGCTAGTCTGGGAATAAAATGTAATAAGCATCTGCTTTAACCGGGGTTCCGGTCGGTGGAAACACTTTAAGCAACTGCACTTCCTATTGAGGGTAAGTCCAAGGGCGATATGTCAACGTCTAAAACTGCGAAGTTATTGACTCTATGGTCACCTCGAAGCCATATGTTAACCCTCAGTGTTAACCGGATAGCTTAAACGTGAAAGGTGCATTTATCCATTACTATCTTACCATTTGCAAACACTGATGACTTCTGAATAATGTATACCTACGCACTATTAAATTGCGTTTAGAGATGTGAGCAAAAGTCACGGATTCACAATAATTGTTCGGAGTAACATATTTTTTTAATATTATAAGATATTTATGGGTGCAATGCGATACGTACTAACAAACAATAAACATATTCGTGTATATTTCTATGCCAGGAATAGGCACTTATATACTTATGTAACTAACATACAGCCTATATGTTAAAAATGATACCTCCGAGTCACCTTTATCATAAGTAGAGGGTTTTTCTAACAATACTTGCATCGTTTTATAGATTTCATACACACATATACATGTTAGTCATATTTTATGACTTGCTGCAAAGTAAGGTAGCCCATAAAGACTAGTGCATAGTAACTTACCAGTATTAATCTTTACTCTATGCTTTATTGATTGCAATTCATACATAAACATCTCACCTTCATCTCTATAGATGGGAAGACAGAGATTAGGAATCTCCAGATTCAGCTCTACCACTTTCGCTTCATTGACTTCCATAAGCGTCTGCACACACACTCGTTGATTTATATAAATATAGTTTAGTATAGTGTGTATGTAACCGCATTCCTCGTCATTACCAAATTGATTATAACACGGAAAAGCGTGTAAATAAAAGAGGCGTTAGTCAATGAACTTCCCCTGGAATCCAGTGTCCCAACTATGCGCCTAGTTGCCTCACCAGAGCAGAACACGTAGCACAGCCACGAGCCGATAAGGCGATTGCCCAAACGCTTGGCCAAGCCACAGGCGACAGCACGTAGACATCCGATAACCGTTACATAAGAGTAAGGCTTTAAATGGGTGGGCCTAATCAGTGGCGGGTAGTTGTTGTTGTTGTCTGCAGAGCTACGAGAGATGCGGGGCCGCTGCCTGTGGGTCGCCCTGTGCGTGCTGAGCGCTGGCTCTCTGGCCGCCGCCTGCGACGCCAAGGGCCTCTGCCTGGTGAGAATCTAAGACTATACACACACACATACATACATATGTCCCTAAGTTAATTGGGACACTTCCTGATAGGTTCTATCTGGTGAAAAAGGGTGGGTGTCTGTAATTCACTTACTCTGTAGTTGTTGAGATGGAAAATAATGGTTACCTCTGAAAAGGACAAGGAAGTGTAGTCTGTCATTGCCAAAAGAACCTTAATCTTAAATCTGAAATTAAATAAAATCATCCAAAAGTTGTTATTCTAAGTTCCTCTAGGAAGAAGATAAGTTGAGTATAGTTAATTAAGTTTTATATAGGAAATAACATAGAGCACACTAATATCATTTAAATTTTCTATTTCTGGAAATCGGAAATAAATTGTTATTTTGTGCAAAGGCAGCGCCCAATGTGACAAATAATGCAGCTTCACTCTCTGATCATGGTCTCTTACATAAAAACATTCTGTTATTTGTTTCGCCTATTGCATTCGGAATTTTGCTGTAACGATAGACAAGTGTGTAAATAAATCATAAACATCCAAAATCGTAAGATATTTACGCTATTCTTACGCGTCTGGTTACCCCGAAAGTAATTCATTCATAACATACTCGTATACGAAAATAGAAAGAATAAGGGTGATCGTAGATGTATTTAGCATTGTTAAACGCTAATTATATAAGTGATATAATCATTATTATTTTATCAAGTAGTTTTAAAGATCCATCTGCGTATTTATGTATTAAAATATAATGTAAAGCCGTATCGAATATTCAAAGATGCTGATTACTGTTTATAGTGATGAAATGAATATAAAAACCCATATTCGTAAATATGAATGCATAGCAAGCCGGAACCTCTGCCTTTGCAAATGATCAATGTGCCAATTTGTTATTATTTTGTTTCAGTTGGAGGCTTTGAAGGAAATGAAAGAATGCAAGAAAGCTGTGATGGCTTCGTGAGTATTCCATAACATATTTTCACGTTTATAAACAAAGTGATTGTAAATGGCGACTCGGCGTACGACCTGTCACATCGAGTACTGACTAATAAACACGTGGTTTCGAGGTGGTCATGGAATCTTCACGTCGCAATTGCAGAGATGGACACCTTAACTTCTTATTACCTTGCTAGAGTTAAAAGATCATGAAAGTATTTTTGTATTACTACTAATGACAACGACCGTACCCACGAGTTCTCGTTAGATCACCGAACTACCCATCCAAACAATGCATATGCCTCGCGTTGCTTAACCTTTTCTGATCGAGCGAATACCGGTGTAGTGTCAACGGCCCTTGTTTATGTTTTTAAAGTAGTTATTGATTAATTATTTATACTGTTCCGTACATTTTAACATGTCATTATAATTAGTTTAATTGTTTTTGTTCTTTCAGGTTATTGAAGCCACATCTCGAAGTTGAAAAATGCGGTACGTATGGCTTATTTATCATCTGTTTTCTATGTAAATAAGTTTACTGAAATAACTTCATTCCGTCATGTTTACTAGTAAAAAAAATAAGATGTAAGCATATATATTTACTTTTCGAATAGATACGTCAACCACTAAACACTCGTCAAGATATATTAGAGACCAAGACGTCCACGTTTTGATATGTCGCCCATACATTTACACTTATTGGCACCTTGTACATTTCCTATCCAACGTAAAAACTATTCATATATATCATACTTAATTTATTCCATTTCCTTTGCAGAGAAACTAGAGCTGCCATGCAAAGCGCCTGCGCCGCCACCCACCATAATGCTGACGCCAGCTCTGCCCCCGGCATGCCCCCCCGCCGTCGCAGCCCCACCGCCCCTGCTGCTGCCACCGCACCTGCCATACGCCCTACCACCCGCCCCTCCGCAATGCGCACTACCCGCGCCTGCGCCTGCCCCACTCGTGTACTCCGCACCACCAGCGCCATATTCCCTACCAGCCCCCGCTCCGTGTGCGCCCTACCACCTGCCAGCCCCACAACTGGTCTTACCCCCACCTGCGCAACAACTGGTGTTACCCCCACCGGCATTGCCACCCCAGCCTTGCGCTGTAGCCCCTCCAGCCTTACCCAGTCCTCTAGCTATCACTATAGTGCCTCCTCACGCTCCGTCGGCGTACCCTGGGCATTGTGGCCACGCCGTTCCCGCCCCCCTGCCGTTGTCCCCCTGTGGCCAGGCGCCTATCCCGATGAACGCGTACATGCTGTCTGCGCCGGTGCCGGTCACCCTGGAGCCGAAGCCGGTGGAGTATGCCCCGGCGCCTTGCCCCTGCCGCGCCTGCCCCTACTACGCGTAGACATTTTCAAATACTTTCTTTATTTAATCGCCTAGATAGTACCTTTTGTAAGTTTATTGATTATACTATTAATTATTGATTTGAGTGTTTTATTTTTTAATTAAGTTTACGACGTGCTACATTTGGATAATAAATATATCCGGAATGACTGGGTATGTCGTAAGATGTAATTACTCTGTTATGTAAGAGAAAAATTTCTTACTCATCAGTTTAACTGATAGTTCCTACGCACTTAGGATCTTCAGCTGTTTTGTGGTAAAAGACTAACGATGGTACAACTCTCTTACCCAGGCCTCTGTCTCTCGAATGGTTTTAGAGTTGCAATGTTTGAAAAAATTACGTGTTCAAAAAGTTTAATGGTATATACAGAAAAAATAGAAGATATTTAGAATGTCCTCTGCTCGCATCTTACAACAAAATAGCAAGAATATACCTGATATTCAAATAAATTCCAAATGAAAATGAACCGAGACCTCAATCATCGTATACGTCACTGTAAATACATGACAGTAAATTAGTGTATAGAACAAGCCCTATAATTTATCTAACAATGCATCGGCTATCGAAATGTATAAACTACTGGTTATGCTAATGACTAGGTATTAGCTTAGAATCAAATGTCCATTGATATAAGATTTGGTATACTTGCTAGTAAATAAATACATACAACAAAAAATTATTTAAGATTGTCAGAGGTTAGAAAAAGACTATTGTAGTTTCTACAACCACGTTTCACCAGATAATGAGTAATAAGTAGTCAACCACTTGAAAGAAACACATAAACATTTACATCCTTTAATATCTTTCGAGTTGGGCAGAACCTTAGAGAACTGAAAACATTTGGTCACTTATTAGCATGTATATTGGGGTTTTGACAGGTTGCTAGCCTATCGCCCAATATATAACACATACCACAAGTCCTTAAGTGCTACATGGCGGTAAGAAAGGCAGCTAGTTAGCATTCTATTTACGTTCCAGACTAGCACAGGACTCTCAAAAGAAATATATATAGGTAATTAATATGACGACCTCCGTGGCGCGATGGGTTAGATGCCTGAACGCTAAGCGTGTGGAGGCAGAGTTAAGAACTACGCTTTTCGTCTGCTTTCCAGTCTGGTTGTTGATTATATATACTATATATTCATTTATCTATATATAATAAGTATATATTTCTTAAATATACGTTAACTAGCACCCTTAACACAAGTCTTAAATGAACTTACCAAGGGGCTAGTTCAATTGGTAACAGTGTTTCAAATATTATTATCTGGATACTCTCTTGGTTATGAGAGTCAGCTTTGTATGTATTTAGAACCAAACCTAATTCTTACTACTGCTAATCAATATTTCAAGTGAACTCACAGATCCATGCTAGTATGTAACAGTTTACATTATTAAAGCCCCTATGCATTGCTTTGGTTGCATATGGGTTCCTATTTAGATCTCGGAAAGAAGCAAATATAACAAGCACTACTTATTACTAGTATAAACGTATACAATTATCTCTTTAAAGACGCTAATAAGAGGTATGTATATCCTGCAATTTGTGAACTGCACTACTAAAACACACTCACTGGTCACTACACTACACTCGACAGTCACCACTGAACTTGGCAGGTGGAATTCAATTTAGTTGTATTTCTCGAGAAGGTTTCCTGAAGCGTATAATTATTGTTTACAGAAAAGGGAAGGTTTTCATTAGTGTATGTATTTCCTCCCATATAGGAATCAAATTTAGATCCTTCGGTTCTGGAAACCTGGTTCTCTGGTTAATTTGTCACCCTGTTACATTAAGTACCGTGGATTTCGAATGGTTTAAGTACTTCGCAGTGACGACGAACGAAACGGACTACTTATTTGTATTAGTTTTCTGAATTAAAGGAAGAATAATGTTTCTCGAAGCGCTGTATACCTTTTTCAAACTAAAAGGAGTGGCTAGTATTATTATATTGGCCTGCTGGACTGCACAAGGTAAAAAGAAGATATTTGATATCCTTTGGTTTGTATTCCAGTTTGTTTTGCTAATAAAATAAATATCTCTCTTCACGGCAAAGGTTAAAAACTAAAGGCAGTCATATACCACACAACTATCACCAGAGCAAAAGCTTTAAAAGAAATGGACAAATGTGTACAAAATACAAATATCTGTCAGTGTGTCTATTGGATATCTAATTGTCAAGAATCACTATTACCAATATTCCTTAAATATTTACTTATTTACACACTACAAGCTAAATGTGAAAAGAAGTACGATATGTATGTAGGGTTACGAATGGAGTTTATACAGCCAAACTTAAAAGATAGGGTTGGACGGGGTATGCCGCATAGAACTTATACAGATCAAATTGGAAACATTCTTCTCAAGGTGAAAGGTCAAGTGAATGAAGGTGACGTGAAAAATAGAAGAGCATATATGGGAAGTTTCATCGGCATAAGTGAAGCATGAAAGATCTGTCACCCGTTCTAGATGGCAATCGATAGTCTCTGCCTTTCCCAGTTTACTCTTAGGGACGTAGAAGCGTGAATATATGTATGTTCATATATCCCAAACACTTTCTTTCAGAAGAAGTAACCTTCATGAAAGCATCTTCTGTGTTCGGTATGAAAGTGACGTTCAAATGTCCTTGTGCAGCTGCCTTTCGTCTCGATTCCGTGCCTAGTAACAGGATACAAGGCGTTTTACTACTGGGCACTAACTGCTCTATGGAAAATCAGGTTTGTTTTAACTATTAACTTTTAGGTCTTCGATAAACACTTACTAATATACTCGTAATATGAACAATCAATAGAGTTCCAATCAAACCATATTATTAAGAATACCTTTAAGAGATTCGTAATTTAGTTCATTGCGTGCAAAGCAGTACCTATAATTAGCAACTAATTTATTATCACTACATAATATAAAACAAAGTCGCTTTCTCTGTCCCTATGTCCCTTTGTATCCTTAAATCTTTGAAACTACGCAACGGATTTTGATGCGCTTTTTTTAATAGATAGAGTGAGATAGAGTTTATATTTATAATAACATCCATTAAATAGTGGAATAGACTATAATATATTTTATACCCGTGAGAAGCCGGAGCGGGTCGCTTGTTATGAAATAAATTAGGACGTCTTAGAAAGACGTATGTGTTCACAAATAAGCTATATACTTAAGAAGAGTTCCGTAAGAACTACTTTTTACCTGTGCTATGATTGTCGAGTGTATGTAGAGTGTTGTATCAACAATAAAACGATAAAATGTCCATAAACATTTACTTCCTTTAATGACTTTTTGAGATAGACAAAACCTTAGAACATCTATCTCTGTAGTTAAATACTCTTTGGTTATTTGTAAAGTTTGTTTGTTAATATCTCTATATTGCAGCTGTCTCCAGATGTATTTCATTCAAAGTTCAAGTGGTTGTTAGTGGGTGAGGAGTTTCCAGATCTAACCAGTATGAGATATGACTCAGATATTGTTTTTACACCTGGAAATCTTCAGGATGACTACAAAGGTGATAATAACATGATACACAATACGAACGATACGCACTTACGAAATAAACGGTATGGTAATTATCTGCCGCACTTTCTGGCATGTTGTAAGATGTGACTAAGAGATTAGGGGTAAATGGAATCTATTGAACAATGTACTAGCAACCTGTCTACGATATCAAACCCCAATATAATAAAAAAGTATAAATATATTCCGTCCCGAGGTTGTGACCACCCCGAAAAGGAATAAAGATCGTGAATATAAGCTTTATTACGTGACGGATAGGCGCAAGTACATGTACGTTCATACATGTACATATGGTACAATTCAACCCACTTTCCTGTACATAGTGTTTTCTCTCTCACAGTGTAAAATACAGGCTTTGTCAATAATTGTTAAATCCGAAAAATAGGCACGTTTTCTCACAATGGTTTTCGTCACCTTGTACGTAAGATTATATTGCGAAAGTAATAGTTATTTATCGTTTTGCAATAACAACATTTTCTTTTCATGAATTACCACATGTTTCAGTGAAGATAGAACCCAGAACTTTAAGTTACCAAATCATACGTTCCACCACCTACGCCACATTGCATTAGCTTTCATATTTCTATTACTGGAAGGTATAGACTATATACACACATATCCATCACGCCCATCCTTATACAGAGAGCTAGGCTAGTATCACGGATCCCTATTTTTCCTAATCAAGGCAAATTATTTCACTTCATTAAAGTTCTTACACCTTCTCATACACACTCGGTGGTTATAAGTACTTCTAACGTTTATAGGTCCTAACAAGTCCATAATATTCCACGATGTATACATGAGTCCAACTCGACAAGTTTCAATGCACCCCTGGGCAGAATGGATAGAAGATTTTGGATTCCAGTGGATTGGAGAAGAAGTGAAGATACGCAGAAGATTAGATCTGAAGAAGTATCCTCTGCGAATCGCTACACCGGTAAGTGGATACATCAACGCATATATCTGTAGAAAGTATACAGAAATTTGGGGTTGTAGAGAGTTAAATTACTAACTCATTTTAGCTACATGTCATTTTGACGACCTCCGTTGCGCGAATGTCACAATTTGCTACTCATAATGTCCTCCGATTCACTTCTAAGTGGAGGCAGAGTTAAGACCTACTACGCTTTTCTTCTGCTTACTAGTCTGGTAGTAGTTGATAGTTTTAGGTTTCGATATCCGTTGGAACATCAACTTCTGTTTTTTTAACTTATCATATCTATTATTTCTTGCCGGGTAGACACTATTTGGTAATTCATGCTCTTATGTTATCTTCCTCACATTACATTTGAACATGTTACGGTTTTGTGCCGTGAACATACAATGTATTCTTCCTCTGCCATAGATTGGCCACTTTGAAGAGTGGTCTTCCAACGGAACCTTCGAGGAGTATCTTCAAGACGCCAGCCAGAGGGAGGTGGACGCCGTCACCAGAAGTACCTATGCAGCAGCCACCCTCCTGGCCGAGAGTCTCAATGCCACGTAAATAGCATATTACACCCTTCCCCTACAAAAGGGTAAACAGAGACCGGACATTCCCCTGCTATCTGCAAAAGAATAGACCGTGTTCTCTGATTCTGATTTTTTTGCGGGATAACACTTTTGCATAGTTTTCATTAAACCCTCTGTATCGGCAGATATAGGTGATGCCACCGTATGGTCCACTCAACCCTGGTTTAATGTTTAACGCATGAGTTCGAAGGTGACCAATGAATTAAACAATCACAAACTCCATAGTTTTTGATTTGACACAATCTTGTGTCTTCCTCACACCAATTAATAATCGTGTACTGAAGTATACTGTGTACATACATACATTCACTAATTATAATAAATATTAAGGTCATAATCTCTCATGCAACATTTATGACACCCCATCACTCAACAACTTCCCTAGACCCCTAGTCTTAGGCCTCCTAGGATCCCCATATGGTTTCAGGCCCGTGCTGGAGCGCAAGGAGTTCTGGGGCCTGGTGGAGGACGGGCGCAGCATGTACCTGTCGGTGCGCAGAGGGTTGGCAGAGCTCTCGGGCAGCGGCATCCGCTTCGTGCCGCACCGCCTCAACAAGTTCGACTACATCACGCCTGTGTGGCCCTTCCGGTAATGCTGGGTTAATAAATAATCGTATCAGCATATGCTTAAGAGTCTATTTTATTTAGTTATACAAAGTTCCAGCGGTAAAAATAAACATAGTCTTTACCTATTGTATAAATAGAATTAGAATTCTAAGTACTATTTACTTGAAACTTGATTTTCTTATCATGGCATTGACATGAATAAAATATCAAACAAATACGTTCTGCATCTTAGCAAACAAAATTCCATATTAAATGTACCTAAAAAAAAGTAGAAGATCACAAAAATTATTGGATTTCTGAAGATCTTCGGAAAGTGGTCATCAGTAGCAAGCGAATATAAAATATGCGACAGCTCAAATAGATCTTCAAAGTTTCTTCAAACCAGAAGGTACTAAAGGACTTAAATCTACGTAATTATAGTACATTCGCATTAAGAAAATAGTGACGTCATCATGTCCCCACGATTTGACCAATGAGACGTGACAACGGTTGTCTGCAATTGGTCGAAGAGACTTGTTTTCTCATTAACTAACGTCTCATTGGTCAGTTTAACCTCTATATATAATGACGTCACTATTTACTTAACGCGAATAGACTATAAAGGACATCATGTATCTAACACACCACCATGTCCCCAGCGTGGGCTTCACATACCTGTCTCAGCGAGAGGGCAGCAGCAACATGTTCGTGGAGCCCTTCAGCCCCCTCGTGTGGCTGAGCTGCCTCCTCACCAGCGCGCTCCTGGTGCTGGCCCTCTGGCTCACGGCCACCAAGCCGGCTGAGAGGGACGCTGCCTTCACCTCCGTTCTGGCCACGTTTTTGCAACAAGGTTAGAGAAATACATGGATACATACGTACATATCTTAATGCCTCTACGTCCCGGAATAGGCAGAGTCTATCGATCGCCACCTGGAGCGATCCTGTCTGTCACATCTCTCTTGCCTTGATCACATCCTTAAACCTTCTTATATGTGCTCTTGCTCATAACGCTACGTACACCTTTGAGAAGAATGTCTCAAATTTGGTGTGTATACGTTCTACGCGGCCTAGCCTGTCCAAGTCTACCTTCCACTTTGGCACATGTATATGTAAACACAATATCCTCTCGGTCAGCATCTCGCAGTGTGTTAAGTATAGTAACGCCTGAAACATCAATGTACACGTTACGACCATTTTCCTTTGCGAGGTAGCTAGAGGTTCATGGATTTAAGTAATTTATTTTAATGGCATTCATGGAAAATTTCTGACTGACTAACACTTTACTAAACCGCAGATATAAGAATACTATTCTGTTGAACTAAAGAAATTGGTACCGACTCACAATATACTTATCTATATTTTGAAGTATATGCAATTTGGATTCAATAAAATTGCCTGATAAAACTGCCATCATAACATTAAGATTCTATCCTACATATCCTAATAGTCATTTTCCCCACCTACAGATGCGAACGGCGTGCCCGAGGGTTTATCAGGGCGATGGACCTTCGTGGTCCTATCCCTGTGGTCCATGATAGTCCATGCCTATTACACGTCGGCCATCGTTTCCGCCCTCATGAGCGCTGGCGTGGGCGGCCCGAGGACTATTCGGGGGCTGGCGGAGTCCAAGTACAGCGTGGCTTCGGAGAACAATGATATAATACAGTATTTGGTGAGGGATGTAAGTATGAGACTACTAATTATTCTTTCTTGTTGTGGTATACAAGTTTTATACTACTTGCTTTTCTTCTCCGCATGTCATGGAAAATAAATATTTAATAGTAGTCAATAATATTCAACGGTCATGGTTTAGTAACCTGTCACCAACATATGTACTACAGAAATATTGTCACGAAACAATAGTTTTGAAATAAGATATCAACAGGAATAACACCTATGTATCCCTTTTGTAGAGTCCACAACTATATATACGAGTACATCATATCAGTCAATTATAGCATAACCTGTAGTATTATATTATCTGTGGCATAACTATCAGAATTATGATTGCTTATCATCGTTATTTAACTCTTTCATTCTTAAGTAGTTTATACATTCCAAGTAACAACCGAGTATCTGATGTTAGATTTACCCCGAATACCGAGGATTATGAGCGTGGTTATTTTATTTTGGTCCGTATTTCCTTATCAGCCGTCCTTCAGCAATGAAGACATAAACTACCTGAAGAAGAAGAAGGGGCTGGACTCCAGCTACATCCCGGTGGAAGATGGGATGGAGAAGATCAAGTCGGGAACCTTCGCCTTCCACACGGAGTACAACAACATCATGAATCTGCTGAACGGCTTCTCTGATGACCAGATCTGCAAGATGGTTTACATTGATACTTTGTCTACGGTAAGTGTAATTTAGACATTTATGTCCAAAGTATCTGAGAGATAGACAGAATTCTGGGGTCAAAATAATATCTTCTTTAATATCGGAAATGGAAATGTTTGTAATGTGTATCTTTGGAAATGTTATTAATATTTAGGAACATTTGTGACAGCGTCCTTGCCTAGCTTATTTCCTTAGTCACTTTCTATGACATGAGAAAAAAGGTATATTAAAAAATCTATTATAATGCCATCTCGCAAAGAATAAGGGTATTTACTTCACTGTACTCATTATTACACACAATGATGTACCCGAAGGTTTGTACTTCTTGTATGGATAAACTAGATTTTTGTTATTATATATAAAAATGTAAGCGATTCTCGAATGGCGGCCGCGTTTCGGTAAACGTAGTGTAGGACGCCCCCCTGCTAGATGGACCGATGACGTAAAAAGCTCGTTGGTAGTGGTTGGTTGAGGGCCACGAGTGATCGTGTTTTGTGGCGTACCCTTGGGGAGGCCTACGTCCAGCAGTGGACTGACATAAACTGATCGATTGATTGATATCAAAATGTATTTTATAGTCTTAAATTATAAATAAATATAAATGTAACTTAACAATCAATTACACTATTGTTCTCCAGGCAATAACGAACGTGGCAACGAAATACCGCTCCGAACTGAGCCAGGTGTTGAGGTCCTCAGGAGTATGGCTGCACGAGACGGGGCTGGTGAAGCGGCTGGTGGCACAGCGCCAGATCCCACCAGCACCCTGCAGAGCCTCCATGCTGGCGGAGAGGCTCACCTTCGATGATGTGTCAGCGCTGCTCGGGGTGTTTAGTTTGGGGGTACTGCTTTCTGGGGTGGTGCTGGTGGTGGAAATTGTGGTGGCTAGGAAGAAGGGTGTTATGTAATGGAATGAAGGAGGGTGCTGGTTTACTAGTGTATTATGGTGGTGTATTTTTATTAGTTTTTTAGGTTTTAAGTCACCCTTAGTCACATATATATTACGCACGTGTTATTATCACCATATAGTATAAAACAAAGTCTCTTTCTCTGTCCCTATGTCCCTTTGTATGCTTAAATTTTTGAAACTACGCAACGGATTTTGATGCGGTTTTTTTAATAGATAGAGTGATTCAAGAGGAAGGTTTATATGTATAATAACATCCATTAAATAGTAGAGTAGGCTATATTTATACACGTGCGAAGCCGGAGCGGGTCGCTAATTAGTCAATATAATAAAATTATGCACTTTACCCAAACTAATGTCCATATGAACACGCAAAGCTTACGTTCTGAATGGATAGACAAATCAATGAGTTACCTAAAATATTGAAACAAGTTAGCTTTTATACGCCGATATTTTCATTTATCCATATTGGCGAACAACCAGGAGAGGCAATATAGATAAGTGGCAATTGGTAAAAAAAATTTTAGATTTATATTCTGACAATTACTTTCGATTACTCAATCAACTAAGACAAAATAACTTACCGCTCTTAGTAACTGTACACAATTTAGTTTTTACTCGTAATAGTATCGCTGTTGCCTATCAAAATCATACGGGCAGCTGATTACCATAATCAAATCCCAAGCACATGCTATTGCGAAATGATTATCTCAAACTATAAGATGTTGCAAGTGAATGATCTTTTATCGATCCATTTTATCTCACCATCAAAGATCACGTTTGTTAATGTGTAATTTAGATTTGAACTGTATTTAAACTTATGTAGCTTAGTATATTAATTATTCTGCTACGGATGCTGTGAAGAATCATCGGATACCTAAGGCTTGAAAATGTTTAAGTTGTTTTTGGTGTTATGTTTGTTGAAATTAGGCTTCAGTGATGCGACCACGCCGGGCTTTGTGGACATGCATCAGTCGCAGGTAACTATTTGTATATACGTATATTTGCTGTGTGATTGTATCCCTTTAAGGGTGCACAGAACCTCAAAGATAAAATATATAATAATATTTACTTACTTCAGTGGATAGGTGGTACAAATTATCGAATACGACTAACAAGTTTTGATGAAGGAAAGTAAATTAAGGAAAGCTTCTGGCTTTTGGATATGCCCTTTACTAACCCTTTGGATAATATATGGCTCAAAACGTGTACTACTTTAATTGACGAAGTCATTTGTAGAAATGAAAACTTCATAATCACTGAAGTTTTACTAAATTATTTTTACCAGAATACATTGATTGTAACGCTTATAAATGTATGTACTTTGTTATAAAATTCCCCTAATTTCTTTTTCTGTATTGTTTCAGCTAGCAGCGTTGAATGAGCGAATGAGTCAAATGATCAGCACCCTCTATTCTTCACGTGAGTAAACTTTTACTTTAAAACGATATTTCAACATGTTGAATCATTAATTTTAGTCAAATTATCAATATCCGTTCTTCAAAATAGTACAGCAACCTCACTGTAGATGTCGCTGCCAACTGAAATAGTTTTCTTTTAAGGCTTACGGAATACGTATTGTTCTGACTGTAGTAAATAATGTTCACTCTTTCTTAGTTTTCTTTGATAACTTAAAATTAATGTGGGTTTTGAGTATAGAATATGAATAAATACATATGATATATAGTATAAATAAATATAGTACTTTATTATACTGCGATTATTCTCATTAAAATATATAAAACAATTAGATATATTGTATTTAAAAATGAAATGACAAAACTTCGTGACTTTTTAATCATAGTTCAACATATTTCTTATGACAAATTAATAAGCAAATTAATTAAAACACTCATAGTTGCCAAGTAGGTATAATAGAAATCAATACAAATTTAAGTAGTTCGCTAGAAAAAAAAGGTATTCGTAATCCTACCCCTCTAATATCTATAAAGAACAGACATGACGTGAATGTTTATAACATACGTCATTCATATCACAAGATCGTACGTGACTTTTAGTTATCATCTTTCAATAATCGAAACCATCACTGTTGGCCAATTCACATTACAAGGAAATAAAGAAAATTTTGTAATTGCGAAGCAGTTAATTTATGGCCACGTTGAATCCAGTTTATACCTAAAAGCCGCTGTCCAACGCGACATATGAAATTGCATGCAAAGGCTTGTAATCTAATACAGAACCTCCAATTTACTCATTACTTTAGTATATAACCCCTACCAACACTACATTCAACCAAAATATACATACGCATCATGACCGTTTCACTTCAAATAGAATAGCATAACGGATCACCATTTGTCTCGATCTTAACTAGATATTTCCTTTTTTGTCCACAGCATTCCTGTCAAGCATCGCGAAGCCTAAACCCACTTCTATGGCACCACCACCGCCATCTGTGGACTACCAGCCCTCATACGAGCCCGCGTACCCCCCACCAGCCTACCCTACGCCTTACCCCTACCAACCATACCCTTACCCAGAACAACAACAGGAGTACTCTTACCCCTCCCCTAAGCCACCTACCCCTCCATGCTACGACTATAGCAGCTACTACTCCCAATATCCAAAGTATAGCTACCAGAAACCCTGCTGCCAACAACCTAAAACCTACGAATACACTTATCCCTGAGGTGAAAAGTTACCCCCAACCACCCTCGTATACGCCACAACCTGTTACTCCCTCCTACTACCCACAATCCCCGGCGACTCCCGTAGTTCCTGCTCCCTATCCTGAGTACCCGTACGCATTGCCTCCGCCAGTCCCCGTGCCTGTTTACCCAGTGCCCGTAGACTATTCTCAGTATTATGGTTGAGGGTATATGCTACAGTATGCTGATGAGGGTTTGAGAACCGTATTAGTTTAAATGTATTGAGACACTGTTATTTATTGATTTATTTATTATTAAATAGGTTTGGAATGTGTATTCTTTTTATTATTTAGCCCTTGTTAATAATTAAATATTTTTTTACATCTAACTATTGAGCCAGTGTAAATGTCCTACTTCTGTATTTGATGCAGCTAAGCTAAAATACAAAAGAACTAAAAATGAATTTGGAAACATTACTATTTTGTATTGTGGCATTACGTTACAGTTATGTCATTAGAAACATTTGATATGTCATTCGTGCTAATTAATATATGTATATTTATCATCATTTATTCATTAACATAATGCTTTAAGACCCTTAACACCTCAACCCTTTAGAAGTGGTTACAGATTACATCGTCGTCTCTTCAAAAGTTACCGGCCACTCAAAATTTACTTTTCCCTATATTTATAGATACTCATTACTTATTTTCATTAGTTAAGCATTGCATTTCTTCCTCTATGAAAATGGAACGTGCGTAAATATACCAACGAATGGCAACATGTCAATGAAATGCTAGCTTTGTTTTGTAATATTCAGCACCTGCATTGTGAATGACTGTATTAAAAATCTAGTGAAATAGTAATATTTTAATGGGGACATGCAAACTGTATTCCTATTCAAGATATAAACGTTACGTTTTAACTACATATAGCTTTAAATATATAAATACATATAAAGATCTAGTATATGGGGCGTGATCTAAGTTATAACTAAGTTATTGCCTCACAGTGCCAAAACTTTTAAAATATATATCCAACTTCTGAATATCATAAACAAGGAAAGAAGCTACTCGTTGATTGACTTATCATAGAACATGATGACAACGACAATCATATTCATTCAAAAAATTCAAAGAGCTACCACATTATTAGATATGTCGGGAAAGCTAAATCATTTCATACAGACTTAAAAGCCTCAATGATTCTTCTAACCATACATCACAGAAGCGAATGCATGCTCCAGCGACATCACAACGTGCTAATATAAGACAATGGATGTCATCCCTCTATTACTCTTTGTCAATTACGTGGAAGAACGTAACATAGCGTCCTGCGCAACAGATTGCTATAATATAAAAGCAGTCTTGCCGCAAGCGCCCACGTGGGGAAATGTGCCGATAAATGTTTCCCAATGCCTTGAAATTTGATAATAGTCTTTATATATAACGTGACTTAACTCTCCTTTGACACAGTCGCTCAGGATGGCCTTGTTCTATTTCATTTTTGCCCTGGCTCTGCAGGTGAGTTGAATTTGCTCTTTGATATTGGCAACGAATTCGGGTTTTGCGTACATTCTTTTAAATGCATTACGTATCTAAAACTAATCATGCGTATATTTTGACAAAATCTTCAAGATACAGCAAAATATTTGCTACCATTATAGTTAAAAATGTTGAGACATTGAAGTATAGCGTTATATAAGTGACCATGTTGATTAGCACTTACTATTTATATCATAATACAAACTAATAATGAAAAAGGTAAACAGTGCATTCCATATATTCAGCACCGTTTGCAACAGTCTAATGTTATGTCATTTACAGGGCTCACTAGTGATCTGTGAGGAAGAAGTAGCAAATGCCGACCAAAACAACCAGATTGATGCAGAGCCTACTCCTGAGGTCCACCAGCCTGTGATGGGCAACGCTAACATCGGCAGTTTCTTCGACATGCTCTTTGGAACCGGCGCTGACTTCTTCCCAGGGCCCACAGTTTCCATGATGAAGAAGGCCATGGAAACTGACAAAACACCCGAAGAACAATTGAAAGAAATCAAGGAACTGACCCAAAAGATCGCCGCCACCATAGAAGGAGATCTTACAAATCTTCTCTCATGCGCTATAGAGTGTAAGAAGAATTTGACGAACTCTGACAGCACGAGAGAGAAAAGGTCGATCGAAACCCCAATGGACAGCACCAGGCTCATCATGAAGCTCCTGAACCACATCAAGAACAACAACGAATACCAAAACTGTGCCATAGAGAAGATGATGACTGCGCAGGAGATCGCAGATAAGTACAACATCGATTTCAAACCAGACCCAGAGATGCTGTCAGACCTAGCTCTCGCTGCTAACGAGCAAGCCATGGAAATGACTCAGATCCTTAGGGACTCTCTAGACACTAACAACAAATCAGAAATAAGCCTCAAATCTGAGGACTTATACAACCCAGGCTTCAAGCATGAGAAACGTCACATTCCCAACACTCTTGAACTTTACGAAGAGAGACTGCCTCACATGAAGGAAATCCCAGACGAAAAAGTATCATACCCTCACGTCCATTGCGCTGCTCCTCCAAACCACCATCATACACAACAATTCCAACCCCCAGTCACTCCCAGACCACCTTTCTACGAACCTCCCTTCTCTCCAGAAGTGTTTAGCCCAGCCCCAGAATTCTTCGCCATTCTCCCAGACACTTCTTGTTCAACCCCAATGCCTCCTCCAATTGTGATGCCCTTGGAACCGGAATTCGCAGACCCTGAACCGGAGATCATAGCTGAGGAATACGAAGAGGCCATCTCCTCAAAGTACCTGATAGAGCATGGCGATGAACCAGGATCGGGAACCGTGAACCATATCACTCAGTACACGCTGTCAGAGAAATCTCATTTTAAGACTCCGAGGATTGAGGAGCTGCCTCAGCAAGTTCAGTACAGCTTCCTCTTGATATGAATGCTAATTGAAGTGCAGCAGGAGTAGAGAAAACAGGACTATAAGTAATGATTTAGAGCGCAGATTACAAGGAAAAATTTTGTCCAAATATAGTAGAAATAATAGAATTATAGAAGAAATAGAAAGAATCATTCAGTTGCTTAATCTATGACTTTTGTGTGTATATATAATTACTAAATAAAAGCATAATACGAAGTGAAAATATCTTCTAAGAACAAAGGAATATAAAATGTTTCTTAAATAACTGCCATAATTATAGTATGGTTAAATAAAGGCCTAAGAAATCTTCGCAGAATGGAAACCCTAACTATTCTTAATAAACGTATTTTCTACCATGGCTGCACTTCAAATTGTAAAAAATGTAATTATTAAATTTAAATAAATTAGTTTATTTATTAACGATTTTATTTGTTGTTTCTTTTATAACATTATTACGGGTAATTTTTATTTTGGTACACTGATGTGTCTAATAAGGTAAGTAAGGTAGAAAAACTTAATATGGGCTGGATGAACCATAGTATTCCGAAAAAGTAAGTAAGATGTACAAAAAATAAACAGAAATACATATTTTAAAATGAAATAAGGAATGAATGAATATAAGGAAATATTTTTATAAAATGAAACAAAGTTTGTACATAAAACAAAAGTTACATTATTCTTTATTTAAAATTAATTTCATTTACATTAACAAACGTATTACTTTAATCTACTTTTAACCTACGATTAACATTAACCTGTATTAGTTACATTCAATCTTTGGTGTTATATTTTTTTACATAGTCCATTATAAATGATGTATTGGGATTACCAACCATTTCATTAAGTACGAACTATCTGGAGTCCAAGTCCACTAATGCTGTTTGCAAAATATCAGTTCAATATCACTTCAGCAACAGAAAATAGAGGAATAGTAATAGAGACTAACTTATTTGTCACTTTTGCTGACATCAATGGTGAAATTGGATACTTTTGCTAATCTACTATCAGCTTCATATTACTTAAGTGTTTAACTCTGATTTTGCTAAACCGCATTAGTAAATTTGCTCCCTGGTCAGCACGAGGGTTTGAGGTAGACATCTGTGGTAGACATAGTACTTCCTCCACAATAGACCAGATGGACACACGAACTTCTGACTGCGTGACCAGGGATAATGGTCGTGAAGGTGGTTCTTATATTTTTAAGGAATATACCATAAGACCATTTTTCATGGTAACCTTCTCTCAATAACCGGAAAGGGACCGTGAACTTAATTAAGTACTTCCTATGTTCCTGTTAACTTAATCTAAAATAATATGGCAATACTAAACTAGTAATACAATAATTACAATATTTTATACTATTTATTATCTATGTTGTATTCTATTTGGCACTGCATCACAACCGTTGACCAAATGGTATATGTATCTATTACAATCTAATGGTAATATATAACGGTGATAACTGATAATGAACTAAATATAATATATGTGATTAAATCGTATAATAAATCTATCTCTATATCTATACACATATTAAGGCACTAGTAATTCTCTTTGGTAATATTAATCTTAAATAATTGATTATATCTACCTATAATACGTACTCGTTCAGATAGTTTTATGGATACTATGTGATTAAAATAACATTTTGACAAACCAAAACATGCGTCACGGCTGCTTTCCTACAGAGGGATAAATAGAATATACGGATCTCTATACAACCAACGAGATCGAAAGTGGTATGAATTTCAAAGAAGTGAAATAGTTTATCAGGATTTTGAAGAGAGGGGGTCCTAATATATCACTATAGAAAAATGAGCTTGTATGCACGTATTATTAAGTTAGCTATTATCTGTCAAAAGTTATATTCAATGTAATTTTAACAACATAGTGATTTATCATATTTGGTTTATATTGCTCTTCTTGTTTATACCGTCCTTAATAATTTATATCTATCTATGCGTGTAGTAGGCGCTGTAGGATCCATTGTGACCGGTATGCGGTTGGTACCTGAAAGTTATACAAAGTTACGATAAATGGGCAACTCAGTTGTATTTCGGTACGAGTAGATTTCTTATTGTCCCTCCGAATGTTCTAATTAGTTATCAAAATTTATCTTTTTCATGTTTGTTTTACCATTTTTTGTTAGTAAACCTACACATCCTTTATCATGACTAATACATTCACCTCCCCTTTCGAAAAGACCTCAAAGATGTAATATCTCCTCAGTCATTTTAAGTTTTCATATTGATATTGGGCAATTATATGGCATATTCCTGACAAGTTGATTTTAATGAGTTCGTCATCTCCCAATACCTTTAATTTATATACCCTGACAATAGATTCAATATACCTACTATCCCTTAGTCGCCACTTACGACATACCAGCAAGAACGGAAGTTAGCATCCTTTATACAATACATAGTACTTATAGTCTATTCGAGTTAAGTAAATAGTGACGTCATGATTTACAAAAGTAAACTGGCCAATAAGACTTTAGATAATGAGAAAACAAGTCTCTTTGACCAATGGCGGACAACCGTTGTCACGTCTCATTGGTCAAATTGCGGGAACATGATGACGTCACTATTTTCTTAATGCGAATATACTATAGTGATGTTAGTCTTAGTAACAAAGGGTTAAGGCTGTGCTCTCACCGGACGCAGTGCGCATGCGTGGCGTAGAGGGGTCCGCAGGCGCTGGCCTCGGCGGCGTAGGGCTGCGACAGCTGCGCCTGCGTCTCTGCCACCTCCCTGCGCTTCGGGGCCACGCGCGCCCCCTGCTGCTCCGGGGGGCTGCAGACATAAGGTAACCATAATTGAAACAATCAAGAGGCTCTTTTTTAGTTATTTGACAATGTCTAGGTTGTATTGAACTTTCAGTTTTAAGTTAATGAAACCTGTATAAGGGAAGTAAATAATAGATTTAAAGTGGTATAAGTCAGCATAAGGATCCGTCTTATAACCTATCCATCATAAGCGTAAAACGTTAGTTTACTTTTGACTGTTAGTTAATATTCAAAATAAAGGTTAGATAATGATACGTTAAACATAGTTCCTAATGTTTACACATCAAAACTAGAGAGGGTGGTCGATGTGTAACGAATCTTATACAAGTGCAACTATTAGAATTAGTAAGTTAGTCCTGACGTTTGTTTGAAAATTTGTATAAATAAATTATGTTATTGAACTTAAGACAGCTTAGTACCAGAACAAAAACTATAATTAATGGTCTGCCTGAATGCTAAACATTCGTCGTTTAGCGCTAATATTTATTTTGACAGCTCGTGACAAATGGCATTTGACAGTTGTCGTAAATAAATAAAAAATGAGAAACGGATTCACAGGAACACATTGACAGTTTTATGTAAGGTGTGAGGAATAGATTTGTAAAACTATTAGTTTAGTTTTCATCAATTTCTTTACTAGGTGTGTTTGAAAAAGAGGGTGTGAGTCAAAGGTTACGGCGAAGGATTTGAACACCAAAGATGCTTTATTCGATTCCTGAATATTTCCACAGTTCAAGTAATTTGCTAATCAAATCTTGATGATAGAGAATATCTTGTTAATATCTGCCTACTAATAGAAATAAGCAATATCAGCAATATTCACGTTATTAATTGCTGACTATCAAGTAAAAAAGAATTCGAAGTGAATATTAATCACTAGGACACGCAAACCTCTGACCACCTCGTATTGGTTACTTATTCTGATGTTCAAAATTGTTATTCTTTCCGTACAATAACTTGTACCTATGTACCTGATACAAATACGATAAAATACGCAACGATTAAATTCATTTGTAAATCTAGATCTCTCATACACGGGAAACTATTGTAAAACATATACATATATACACAAACATATACAATGTATGTACAATAAACATGTATGACATTAACGAGAACCCTTTCCCGCCTAATTGGCCGGAACTGCGTCACGCCTAGAGGGCGCTGCAAGCGGTTTAGGCGCGCTCCGCGGCGTCTGTCCGCCATTACTGTCAGAGTAACTCTTTGCACCGAATGTGTATGGGGAGCTCGTAAAATGGAATTGTCACCGGCTGTCGACTTTTGTGGGGCCGTAAACGGTTTTATTGCCGCTGGGGAAATCTGGTGTACTTCGTGCGACTGGGTGGTATGGTTACGGATTTAAGCTTTTTCTTACCTTTTTCAAAAATATGTACACCAGCGTTCACGGCTATTACCACTTACTTTCTGATTACTCAGGAATGCATATACCTATCTGAGCAATTGTGCGCTAATTTTATTTAGACTATGTATTAAAATTATTTTAGTTGTTAGTTTCGCCTAATAGTCGTAAATAAAGAAAAAAAGAGTTCCATGTTTATTTTGTTTCCTAGGGATCACTATTGCCTCACCAAGAGAATCAAATTGTCTCAAGAGGTTTTCCTTTACCATTGAGTTGATGTATATTTCACAATTACATTAAGCACTTTCACAATATTTGTTTCTATCTTAATACACGTCATTCGTATTAGATCATTTGTGTAAAATTTTGCATTCTGTACGTCTGCCTACCGCGTCTATGTTACTAGGCGTGAGCATAACCCTCTGCCTCTCGGCTGCTCACGTGTGCAGTGTGAGCAGAGTTTACATAATCACTTTGTTTATGCTTCCTCCAGTTTATAATTAATCAAAGATTGAACATCCTTAGGCGAACGGACAAAAAGTAATTGGTTCATAAATATTTTCTTCCTTTTATAACATGGTATGTACAGTTTTAAGGAAGTTGGTGATTTATACAGTAATTTAATTAGCTGCCTTTTTTGTAGCATAAGAAGTAAAGAATAATTAAATACATAATTGTTTATTGATAACGGAAGTTTAAATACTACAGTAACAATGACATATTTATTTATGCTGGGGCTTAATAAATATACCAAATATACAATGAAAGCAACGTAAATTTTTCTACTACCTCTAAAGGGTTAAGTATCAGTAAGTCTTGTATATTCACATTAAGAAAATAGTGTCGTCATCATGTCCCCACGATTGGACCAATGAGACATGACAACAGTTGCCTGCAATTGGTCAATGTGACTTGTTTCCTCATTTCCTCACGTCTCATTGGCCACTTTAACCTCTGAATATCACCGTAACCATGATGTCTTACTTAATGCGAATGGACTATAGCTCAATAGGTTTACTTATAATGTTGGTGACTTACCAGTCCTCGGGGTCACAGTCTCTGAAGCCTTTGGCGAAAGGGTTGCTGGCTATCTTCAGCTGAGTTATCTGGAACAAACACAATAGTATCACGCGTCAAATGGAGCATCCTTTTTGCATACATAGAAGAAAAGCTGCTGGTTATGTACTATTCCAGTAATGTAAAAGCGAACTTTTACATGTTGAGCGACGGTGAGGGAAAATATTACCTGAAATATTTATGAATGGTGGTGTGGACTTGCCTCCTCTCCCATTGTATACTACTGAACCATATAGTTTAAATGATCAGAACACTTGATCGATTGTGGTCACATTGGCTATTGAATTGAACAGCTGATTGAAGTAATAATATTAAACCAATATTCTTTACAAATCCTTGAAGATTACAAGTATTAAGACTTCTATAGGCAGCATAACGAAGAAACATATCTCATAAACAATACAAAACTGTTCTAAGGGTCTTAGATGATATACGATCACGTCTAACAATTCCTTTCGGGGTGAACAGAACCTCGGATATATTATATATTATATATAATCTTAGCATGACTATTTTAAGCATGAATATTAGCGTTGCGAAGTCATAATGGAACTCTGGTGACAGGTAGCGAGGCGATCGCCCAATATATTCTACTAGCGACCCGCTCCGGCTTCGCACCGGTATAAAATATAATATAGCATACTCCACTATTTAATGGATGTTATTATACATATAAACCTTCCTCTTGAATCACTCTATCTATTAAAAACACCGCATCAAAATCCGTTGCGTAGTTTCAAAGATTTAAGCATACAAAGGGACATAGGGACAAAGAAAGCGACTTTGTTTTATACTATGTAGTAATTTACCACTAGTCCCTTGGTACGACAAACAGGGAAGAATGGCAGCTAGTTATCATTGTTTTTAAGCTACTTTTAACAATGTATGTTACGTTATAGTGTAGTATCAGTGACAGCATCTCACCCGGTGGTTCTGGTAGGCGGTGACGGCGGTGAAGCCGGTCTCGGGGAAGACGAAGGTGCGGAAGGGCACGGCCCCCCCCGGCGGCGGCGCCCCCTCCCCCGGCAGGTACACCACGTGCAGCCGCGGCTGGTAGCGGTGCATCGAGTTCAGGATTATCTGCATAATGTCAGTTCACAAGTTATTTACATACATATGTATATACTATATATAATTGAGATGATGTGTTCTGATATGTCGTTAACACAGGAAGGGATTTTTAATGGTAGATTTATTTCTTACTGATGTAGAATTTCATTAACTGCGTTCTTTCGAGGTTGCTCGTAATATTAAAAAGTAAATGTTTATAAATATTGTAACCATAGAATGTGATATTATCAATATTTGTCAACAATGTCGCTTAATCAAAGCTTGTATCATGCATGTCAATTGGCATACGGTAAATCCATTTTTTTTCAGCCGTTAGTAAGACGCAATACCCATTCCAAAGCTCAGAGTCTGTGATCTTTTTGGGTGGTTCCGCTACATTTAACTCCTCTTAGATTATAGTTTTAAGAGATTTGCGATTTATACTCATGATTAATAATTAACGGGACTTATCGCGTAAGTTTTTATATAATAAAATTACCTTTATAAGTCTACCCGAGACCATGGCTACTGCAACGTAGCCGAAACGTCAGGTTAATAAAGGTAATTTTATTATATAAAAACTTACGCGATAAGTCCCGTTAATTATTAATCATTCTCTTAGATTATTATTATTATACTCACGTGTCCATTGTCGTCGAGCTGGTTGTTGGTGAGCTTGAGCTTGTCGAAGGAGACCAGCTGGCGCGTCCAGTGGGAGCCCGGCGCGGGGGAGTCGGGGTGCACGTGGATGCGCGGGGGGGACACTGGGTCTGCCTTGCCTGCCACCACCCAGCTCGAACTGGGGGGGACAACATAATAATGGAAGTTTAATACTACTATGAATGTTATTATGATCATCTGTTCCTGAATAAAGTCACATAAAATGAGTAGATACTTATGCATAAATGTACATGTAGTACAAATACCTTCATGGAAAAGTTAATAGATGAATAAATACAAGAGAGCTTTATCGGAACCGTAAAAATTATCTACCTGACCCACTGGGACGTACAGAAGTATACCTAGATTGGAAAATTTTAAATTTGAAATCACTGACGGATATACAATCAACCCCTGGTTTTACTGAATCTTAGAAGATCCAAGGAAGAAACAAATTAAATATTGTCAACTATTTTTTATCCTTTAAATAATATTTAGCAGGATTATCGGAGTTAAAATTTAAACGGCATAAATTTTTGATATCTGTTAATAACAAATCTTTAGAATTTTTACATCAATATGTATCGTAGGAGTAAATCTTAAGTCAGAAACGTAACATTGGCCTACTTCTCTGTAGGGACAAAAAGACAAACGCATTCACGCCAATTAACCCTTGCGAGGGCGTCAGAGGTTCAGGAATCCATCTCCGCAATCACGGATGTAGTCATTCTATGACCTTCTCAAACCCACGTGTTGACCAGATAGTCAGCAGGTACTCAATGTGACAGGTGGTAAGCCGTGTCGCCATTTACAAGCACTGACTATTACCCGTTCAGGCAACAAGTAGGTTTCCACATGATATTTTCCCTCACCGTATTATTCGATGCTTTGGTAAATGCATTTTTACTTTAATGAACATATAAATACTTTAAACTTCATTTCTATTGGTACACGCCGGGATTTGAATCCTATACCCATGTATGGATGTGAATTAAAGTCTTTTACTCATGTAGACGCATTCACATACATACATCTTGTACCCCATATATCTCACCTGTGAAAGGCGTAGCGGTATCTCTTGTCGTCGAGGGGCACGAAGTCGACGAGCAGCAGGTACTCGGCGGAGGGCAGGAGGCCGCTCAGCCTGGCCTGCAGGGCGGGGAACATGCGCCGCCCCGCCTTCGTCACTATCATCTCTGTGCCTACGCGAGGGGATTCAGGGTTAGTGTTTACGTAAGTATAAACATCAAGTACGTACGTATACGTACGCGTTCACGACCATTAACCCTTGCCTTGTCAGAGGTTCAGGTGTCCATCTCCGCAATTACGAAGGTAGTAATTCTAAACCCACGTGTTAACCAGATAGTTTGTACTCAATTTGACAGGTGGTCAGCCATGTCGCCATTTACAAGCACTAACTATTACCGATAATTCGACGTAGCTCAGTTGTTTGGGGCTTGGCTCTGTATCAGTGGGTACAGGGTTCAAATCCCGCTTGAGCATGTACCAATGGAAATGAAGTTTAATGAATTTCTATGTACATTTTCGTAATAAAAATAACATTTACGAAATGCGTTGAATACTACTGTGAGGGAAAACATCGTGAAGGAACCTATCTTTTCCCCGAACAGGTAATAGTTAGTGCTTATAAATGGCGACATAGCTTACCACCTGTCACATTGAGTACTGACTATCTGGCCAACACGTGGGTTCGAGGTAACCATAGAATCTAGTACCTATCATAGTACCTTCACAATTGCGGAGATGGACACCTGAATCTCTGACTACCCCGCAAGGGTTAGTGGTCGTGAACACGTTTGTTTTGTCCTTTTAAAATATAGTGTATTCTCTAACTCCGCAAGTTTGGATGTGAAGATGAACAAGCAAACTATAATTAGCCATGGGTAAATGGCCAAAAACTGTATCCTTATTGTATATTATAGTTTTAAGAGATTCGCGATTTACACTCATAATTAATAACTAACGGGACTTATCGCGTATGTTTTTATATAATAAAGTTACCTTTATTTAGCCGACGTTTCGGCTACGTTGCAGCAGCCATGGTCACGGGCAGACGCGATAAGTCCCGTTAGTTATTGATCATGGATAAAAGGGGGAATCTTACCCAGTTCATGGAAGCTCCTCCAGAGGGATGAGAGCTCGAGGGTGGCAGAGCACCTCGCCACCGCAGGGTGCAAGGTTGCATTCTGGGAGGATTGCTAACAACAAAGAGATAAATACATTACCTACAAGTGTTTATCTAATAAGATATAAACCAGCAAACAATAATTTTATTTCATAATTATTATTTCTCTATTATATACACTGTCAATAATACAATTAAATCCTAAACTATTTACTAAATTATTTATAAATATCTAAATTATAATAAAACTATAAATAAAATATTTAAGCCAAATCACTGCCAACAGGGAGAGTGCCTAAGATGCTGGTAGCATTTCTAATAAGATAAATATATTTATGTTAGAATACTTTAAAGGAAGGACATAGATAAAAGATATTTAGGAATATTACAAACGATAGTGCTCGATAGACTCCGAAAATTCTTATTAGACTTGTAGTTGTCTGTAACGAAATGCTGATGCTCAAAAGAAGCAGATAGTTAAATACTTTTAGGTTATAAACTAATCACAATGGTTCTTCAAAACAAAGTAACTCCCGTAATGACATTGCTCATAATGCATAGAAAAAAAATTTAAAAAAAATATAATTTAATATTATATATCTAACTAGTTGGCATTAAAGAAAATCGATAGCTTGTCTCATTTGTCATTGAATTTGTTGAAGAAATAATGATGTCTTCTTTTATAATTTCCTCCTATTGCCTAAAATAGCGTTTTCCCGTTCTTTCCATAGATATTATACTCACGACTCTGGGCTGCGGCGGGGGCGGCGGCAGAGTGGTGACGCTGCTCTGGCCATGGTCTCTGCTGGTGCTTTCACTAAGGGCTTGAAGAGGGGAGTAAGTGCTTCGACCATACAGGTTGCCCTATAGACAGATGAATTAATTAAAATAATAATACTTCAACAATATAATACAGTTCAACTATAGGACAATTGAACTAGCCCCTTGTTTAATACGTACATTTCAGACTTGTGGGACAGATAATAAAATAGTACAGCTTGTGTTAAGGCTACTAATCAACATATATTTATTTATAATATGTATGTCGATACAAAATCAACTCTCAGACTAGAAAACGGGACTTAAAGCGTAGTTCTTATCTCTGACTCCACCGGTAATCGCACCCTCATGATAAGCGTACAGTCACGGAGGTCGCCATACACAAAATCAGCACATATTACACAACTGAATACTGAAACTGTATATCTCTTTCCATATAATGACAAACTTTTGCATGTTTTATTATTTTCTGTACTTATCATTATTGATGGTGAAAAACATCGTGAGAGACATCTGCCAATCATGACGAATACATCATATGACACTCAAGGTTCTAACCTTTTGGAGTTAAGTTTTTAACGGTCAACCATTTCCTAATGACAGTCGCTACTCTACTACTAAATGACACATAATGGTAACCATTAAAAAACATAAACATACGCTTCACGACTTGTGTATACACACTCCCTTTTTTTTTATTATGGCGGGGTAGTCAGAGGCTTGAGTGCCCATCTCCGAAATTTCGAAGGCATGTTAGGTATGGGTCACTCGAAGCCCGCGTTTCACTTGATTGACAGCACCCAACGTGATAGGTAGTGAACCGTATCGCCGTATATAGACACTGGCTATTACCTATCCCAAGGGATAGGCAGGTTTCCTCACGATGTTTTCCCTCACCGTTAGCGACTGTAAATCATGTACGTAAATGAAATACACATATTTTAAATTTCATTCTTTGGCACATGCCAGACCCGGGATTCGAACCTAGAACCTTTTCTCATAGAAAGTCCGAGTTCTTACACACTGGGCTACAGCCGCTTAATCATTAATTTGAATAAATCCATTCTAATTCAATACCCTTGCGGGATAGTCAGACATTCGCGTCTCCATATCCTTAATTCCAGAGGTAGTAATCCTTAATACTCACATCCCTGACCCCCTGGGAGTGCAGAGGCGGCAGGATGGGCGAGTGCTCGTCCAGAGGTCTGGGCCGCTCCAGCGGGGAGAAGGCGCGCGGGCATTGGCTGCTCAGGAGACCTGCAAATGAGTCACGAGTTAGTGCTGGAATAGATAGAATAGGGTGTGACTAAAGACTATGGAGGGATGTATAGATTTGAGTATAAATACGAGTGAAAAAGTGGTAATGAAGGGAACATAAATGAATAGAAAGGCATAGTGATGTATCCTAACTTCTCTCTAAGGATAAAGCTTTATTAAGGCTAAGTAAGGTATTATAAATATACATATATACATAGATAATACTGTCTTTCAAACCCATTCTAGGTGGACAGAACCTCGATTGAAATAAGAATATTAGTGCGGCTACTTATAAGGATCACTAATACATTTATGAGGAATATTGGTAATAAGTTCGACTACCACCTATATCCACCATATATATATATATCCTTAAATAATCTTGTAAAACTCGTAAATAGATAGGTAGCTAGTTACCAATTTAAATCCCAATCTATTTCTTCGCATATCGTAGAGAGTTATGAGCCGGTCTAATAAGAAAATCTCCCTGAATATTACAGATTAAAGGAAAGTATCTTTAAACCGCTCTTAGTAACGGCACATTTATTTTTGTGGGAATCGAGTGACGGACATATCAGTCGTCTACTAAACGCTTTACAAATAGCGCTCAATCGCCATAAAGGTGCGTGCACACTGGCCACTGACTAATTTAACAAACACTAGAACGGATGATTTGACACTTTAAAAAAACACTGGGGCTATAAACAACGCAAAGAAAATAGAATTCAGAATTTATAGGATTCTTTTAGAAAGATCAAGTGATTTGGCAAACGTGTAAACCAATTCCATAACTATATAAATACGGTAATAATAACGCAATTAATATGTTTTGCCAATATCTTGTTGTAATGTTACCTTCAACATACAGATAATCCGAGGGTAAAGTAATTAGAAGTTATATATGTGATGTGCGCTCTTACTAGACCTCTCCATCACCTAAAATGGTTGATGGTGGTCTAATTGTCCTTTCCTTAATAAACGCGCCCACGTCAGTTGACCCGTGACCATAGTCATTGCAACATGACTGAAACGTCGGGTAACAAAGGTAATATATTGTTTATAAATTATATGTAATAAGTCCCGTTTTCTTGTAAAAAGGGTTGCTTAATATCGGTAATGGTACGGGAACCCCAACTACGGTGTTTCGACCAGTTTAGACGCTCACGCCTAGACAAGCTCGAGTCTTTTATTATTACCATTTGTTAAAATCCAACTAACTACCATCATAATTCATGAGCCACTTTCCGCTCCAACCAAAGCCACTGACCTGGCCATCTCTCAGCACTCGCATCAAAGGATTGCAGACATCCAAAGCACACCAAGTCATAAAACCTCAGCCACAGACACAACAAATAGCATATTTAATCGCACATCTCTCGGCGGCCGTATGACGCGCCCTTACAAGATGGCGTCTCACTCAGCGCGCGCGGATTATAAATACGTCAGGCGACGACGGACTAAAGCGCTCCAGTGTGGACGCGGCTCAAGGGTGCAGGGTAAACGTTCTCGGAAACTTCACTGTTATTAACGGTATGAGAATGGAATGTATATAATATTTAATATATATTTGGGACACTATTACACCAATTGAACTAGCCCCTTGGTAAGTTCATTTAAGACTTGTGCTAAGGGTACTGGTCAACGTATATTTAAGAAATCTATACATATTATATACAGGTAAATGCATATATAGTATATATAATCAACAACCAGACTGGAAAGCAGACAAAAGCGTAGTTCTTAACTTTGCCTCCACCGGGAATCGAACCCGGGTTCCCACGATTGGCGTTCAGGAGGTTAACCAATCGCGCCACGGAGGTCATCGTAGGAAACATTTGCAGTTTGTCTTAATAGGTGATAGAGTAGTAACATTATTTCTGGATGATGCCTACTACGTTTTTTTAGAAAGTTGAACTAAGTTTTAACAACTACATGTTACGTTATTAGGAATAAAGGGGATCTGTTAGAGAAAACGTTTGAAGCCTATCACCAATATTGCATAAAAGATACAATATTCATTCACGGTCCGGTAGTATTAATAAAAGTCAAATATGACATATGATATATCATGTGTCTTCGGTTATATATACTGTTCACAAAGGAGTAGGACTTGATTTATTAATGAATTAAATTTGATTACATACCTAATAATAATAATAAAAATAACTAATATTAAAGCTGACCCACGATATAATATGAAGTATCAAAAGTTATATATTATTTAAAAGATATAGAAGAAGTTAAGTAGGTAGATAGGTATGGGTTAGAATTTCCATTTATTCGTACGTAGGTGAAAATCAAACCCGGAACCTTGTTCCAACCATTACATTTCACTCGTATACTCAATAATTTATTAATATAATAATGCTACCTCACAGTCCACCATTCTTAATCTAAGAGAAAATGGATGGAATGGATGGTGTGATCTGTATGTATGTAACCAATAATTATCAGCCAAGCTTATTTTGATTTTATATATTAGGTATTTCAGCAATAGTTTATTTTGTTCAAAGCTATTTGATTTTGTTACTTACCATAAAGATTTAGGTTTAAGTTTGTTTACTACCTCTAAGTAAAGTTTTCTTGTGTACGCTTTAGGAGGCAGTTTAGAACATAACATGTTTATTATATAATTTAATCTTAAGACAATTGTAACCCGTTGTACACGCCTAAGAAACCAAATAAAATATAATAAACTTCCCACATATTTTGACTGCAGTCCGCCCAAAAATACCCGCCTGCATAAATTGGGGCTGCAAACGATAATTTCGACAATAACCGCGGTGACACTCATCCATTGCGCTTATTTATGTTTCCTCTCGAAGCCGTTGCGTAGGAAACCGGCTTGTTATAGCGCCCTGGCGACGGATTGATGGACAACGGGGTAATTGGGTCAGGGAACGGGTTTTATAGGACGGGTTTTATAGGACGGATACTGGAAGATTTTTCTTAGTCACTTTTAGCGTAAGAGTATATTCTGAATCAAGAAGACGGTGAATAATATGGATAAATTTAATATATAGATAACAAATAGTCACAAAGACACAAGAGCAATAAAGATACAAGGAAAAATTAAAACAACTAATGTATCTACACGGATCTGTGCAGCTTGAGAGGGTTAGAAAGGCGTGAATATTATGTTATTATATATTAAAGAAATATTTGTTTACATATAATGAACTTCATGAGACAACCTAAAAAAAATCCTTAAATTTTTAATATGGTTTTTAAATGAAATTCGATAGTCATTTTAAGTTATCACCTACTCCTTAAATTCATAAATATAAATGCAAACTCTTGCCTACCCCGCAGATATTTTAGGAATTGTGGCTACGTTTAACCATTTGTATCGGATTGGTTGAGTAACATTGTTAGAGTGCAAGTAACTTTTTGCATCCGCCACCGATATGTTAAGTCAACCTAATTGAGGCAGCCCGTAATTCAGCGCTTCACTTGCATTCCGATTCACTTATTGGGAAATAGGGATGGGACACTAAATCGATTCAAATTTAACATGGAATTAAGTTTTGTTTAGTTAGAACAGAAAGTATTGGGTAAATACCCCATACCAAAAATCATGAGTATTATCAAATTATTTCCTCTAGCACTAAGTTAAGCCTTCATATCTTAACCAAAAACTATCAAATTAATTTCTCAAATAATACGTATTCTTCAAGAGTGGTCAGAACTTTGAAGATACACGTAATATCCTTCGGTAATAGTGAGGTTTATTATTCGGGTTATGATGACATTAATAACAACCTTTTTATTTACTATACGAGACCAGGTCGTATCACGATATAATGAAATAAACTTAACTAAGAAAATTATGGTCGTAAGAACATATTTAATGAAATAAAGAGAGGAATAAAGATTAAACCTTTATATCAATTCCAGCAACCACGGGCCATGCAACTGCAACAAAGGTATCTATAACCTTTATTTAATTCTATCATGATACGACCCGGTGTGTAAAGTAAATAGAAATGAGAGCAAATCGCGATGTTAAAAGAATAACAAGAAATTAACCTATTTATTTGTATTTAAACGGGTACGTTTATCGATAGCAAACTTCTCACGCCCATGCCGCGGCCAAGTGTTGTTTAATTAGCCTAAAAATAGTGTTGGGACGAGAGACGTATCGGCAAAGGATAGATCTGGCGCATCATAAATCCTCATTGATAGGCGCTCTCTATTTGGGAACAATGCTGTTGTAATATACTGAACTTTATATTGGAATGCCTGTAGATTAAAGTTCCGGTTTCAAGTCATAGTTACTTGTGAAGTATATTACTTGTATGTTTGGGGAAAATGTTAATTGTTTTGGGGAAGCGAGTATAATCTTTGGAATATGAGTATCAATAAAGCGACAGTGGTTTGTTAAAATCGGAACAGATGGGAATTCGTGATATCTGCTTTTCCCTTTTTAGGAAAACTGATGATGTGATTTTTTGGGATAATACAAAATCACCAGTTCCTGCGCAACACAACATGATATCTGTCATTAGCAGGCTTGAATAGTAAAAAGGAAAATTTGCAGAGAAGGAAATGAGAATTCTTTACTAAGAAAATTATTGTCGTAGAATATGTGTTGTATGTAAAAAATGTTTGCCGTCGGTGTGTAAGGCAACTAAGTAACTAGAATTTTCCTCGGGTACATTTAAGCGGTATACTATACGATAATTAATATTGCTACAATTTTATTCCCATCTACAAGTCTTTACGATATATTTTTCTCTCCACTCTTGCGGCGATTTACTATCAAGATGTCAGGACTTAAATGTTTCCCATTCATATAAATCATTAAATCAAATATTTTTTCCCCAATCCCAAAATCCACTTGGTAGGCAAACACCATAAAGTAGTGAAAAGTGAAAACAAAAAGGTGATTTATGGCAACAATGTGTTGGCTGAATGCATATTGACGTCAGCAGTCAAAACAGATTCAATAATTTATCGATTCGAATAGGAACAGCACTGACAGATGCCGCGCGGTGTGTGGCCAGCTTTTTTCAAGTGTTGCCAGTGCTGAAAAATATATTTCTTATATGTAAATATTATGTTTTTTTGTCCATTTCTCTATTGGAACAAAACAGAGACAAAACATCCGATGGCAAACCACTTTACTTAACCTCCATGCTCAGTCGTTATAGGAAGTACCGAGAGAAAAGTAGTCTCCTGCTCTACTCAGGCGAAAGAGGAATGCTTAATATCTACCGCTCTTCTCGTCATGTTGTAGAAAGGGCCTATAAGAGATCGGACGAAATGTATTAGGCGCTGGGCTAGCATCCTGTCACAAATGATGGAACACATCACTACACCAAAATTCATGCTAAAAAGTGATCTAGGACACATTACCACGTATACTAGACTTAGTCCATCCCAAGAGGGATTATAGGACATACATACATACAAACACATCACGCCTGATTCCTTGTAGAGGGGTAGGCAGAGATCACGGATCCCCATTTTGTCCCGATCCTGACAGACCACTTTCGCTTCCTTGCGAATAATGTAGTATTTACATAAGTGTGGTTCGAATATATTCAACTCCAGACATGGGACAAATTTAGATGATTTTAAACTCAACTAAATCATCAGCGTGTTCCAAACGAGAGGGGCGACACCTCGTGACATTTGAGATTAACTGCTGTCATTTCTAAACCGTAACGTATGAAATCATTTAGCTAAGATTCTGAAGGGCTTCGATGATTTGAACATGTGCCTTGCTAGTTGAGATATAGTTAATAATTACATGTATATATGTATGTAGTTGAAATGTAATTAGAATTTTAGGTAGCTGCCATTATTCCTGGTTTGTAGTAGGAAGAGATTAATTGAGTCTATTTGCCCAAGAAGGTAACTGCCTGTCTCCATAAAGAAGAAGAACAAAATATATATCATAGGTTATGTCCATCTCGAAAAAATAGATTTAAATGCGGAGGGATGATACCAAATTAATTAACTATCATAATTTAACTGTCTATAAGTCTAAGTATAGTGAGTGTTAATACATATGGGTCTTCCTAATAATACATAAATTGTTGTATAAAATTTGCAGGTGCATATGCATTCATGTCCATTAATCCCTATTGTGTACACATAACCTTGGAGACATATTGTCTTCTTTGTAAAATTAGCATTACTTTACTTACATTACTTATGAATATATGATGATTATGGCGTTGATATATATTGGGTGGACGTAACTGTCTAAGTATCCTATGTCCATCTATATGAAATACTAGACATATGTACCTATACTACATACACCTGTACCTAGCCCCAATCTATCTCACCATTTGGCCACTGTAATAATAGCCACCCATACCGGGAATAGCTGCCAAACACTCCGTCACTCACCAGTCACAACACGCTTCGGCGAATCGACTCGGTGATACGGGGATCGATTGTATCGATACACGGATGGATCGGTTGATCTAATATTTTATTATACATGGTTACATCTGTAAACAGTACGCAGAGATCACATCATAATTTCTCTACAGAGGTAGGTGTAGATCACGGATCCCCATTTTCCTTTATCACGAGGAACGTCCTGTGCTAGTCAGGAACGTAAAATAAATGCTAACTAGCTGACGTTCTTTCCAGCATGTCGTAGGAGGTGACTATGGGACTAAGGGTATAAGGCGCTGGGATCTGTCATCAACGGTCCGTTATGAACTAGCAAACCCTAATAGTCATGCTTAACAGTGACCTAAGAGATATTATATCTCCGAGGTTCTGTTTACCCCGAAAGGGAATAAAGGATATGAATGTTTACGTATACGATTAATAAGTTTTGTCTATGACAGAAATTACTAATAATTAGCAGCTGATTACACTAAATCCCCGTCCCAGATTATCACACTTCAGCATTCCATGGCATTGTGATGAATAAACAATCGGACAGTTCGTATGAATCCATCCGTCTTCTGTTTATCGAAGGATTGGCAATTCTAATAACTACATTAGTGCGTAGATTTACTACTACAAATGAAACATGGTTACGTCATAGAAATGATCGGGAAAGTATTAGAAACTAATGTATCTAGCTTCCTTCTTTAGATTTTTGAATGTTACTATAATACATGCATACATATTCATTCACGTCCTTTAATAACTTTCGGGTGGACAAAACCTTGGAGAAAATAAAACATCTGCTTATAGCATGAATATTGGGAATTGGGATTTTAATGTCATATAGAACAATAGTGACAGATTGTTAGCCCTTTCTAATTGATTCCTCTACCCTAATCCTTTAGTCGCCTCTTACAAAATGCCGGGAACAACGGTGGCTAGTTTGCATTCTTCTTACGTCATAAACTAGTAGGGGACAAAATTTACAATAATACTAGCGATTTAGATCCTTGTATTCATCTTTAGCGTATGTTGTGATGACATTGATACAATTCAAAATTACGTGAGAAATTAATACCGTTAATCTCATGTAGCTCTATGTATCAATTAATTACTAGTCCATCACCCAATGTAAACCAATTTCACATCACTTTTTATCTGTACCGAAAGGAACTACATCAAACTATTATATTTTACATCACCATCCACCAACAAAGTCCATTGTAAGACTAACTCTCTCGTATTAACGTACAAGTGTCTCTATTAGGCTAATGAGCGCATGGGTTGCCATCCCATTGCCGCCACGCTCTGTCGCTCCCCGTAATTGTGATTTGTGTAACACTCCTCGTTACCTCTTACGCGCGATTAGCACTTGGCACCACGCTAACTATCCAGATGCGTATTGTAAATAAAAATAAATGGACGAAAACATGTGTATGTAAATAATTTGTAGTGGCTCAGTTGTTAGGGCTTGACTCTGTATCAGTGGGTACCCTGTACCAAAAAAGTCGTACATCGTCGTACGTCGTACGTCGTGTACATTTTTGTAATATAAATACATTGGAAAATGCACTGAATACTACGGTAAGGGAAAATAACGTAATAAAACTATCTGTTCTCTGAACAGGTAATAGTTAGTGCTTATAAATGTCGACATGGCTTACGACCTGTCACATTGAGTACAGACTATCTGGTCAACACGTGGTTTTGACGTGGCCATAAAATTGTTAGCTTCGAAAATGCGTGAAACTAATAACTTCGCGTGTGTACGAACCACTATGTACCTTTTTGTGTAAAAAGGGTCGTGAAAGTGTTTTTATATATTGCAAACAACAGCTGTTAACATTGAATCCAAATCCCAAACTTACATGACCCATACACACTAAATAACTCACAATAATTATTTTGTAATGACACCCATTCATCAAATTAAACACCGGATGAAATGCCTCAGCTTCACGACTTATTTCGGCGGGTAGCGGCAGAGACAATAAGTCTTTGTGCCACTAAACGTCAGACCGATATAGATATGCGAAATATAAATCTCTTGCAAGCTCATTAAGAGTTTATATGGAGAGGGATAATTAGGATCTGTCCTGTGGTAGTTGGGACGTAAAAAGAATGCTAACTAGCTGCCGTTCTTCCCGGCATGTTGAGTATAAGGGACTAGGGGTAAATGGAATCTATTGGGCGACATAAAATCTGTAAATTTGCTTACAGGTGGTTATTAATTAAAATATTAATTGCAATGAATATATTATAACTTAATTGATAAGTAACATTAAAGGTTTTAGGGACATAGATAATAAATGCTTTATTTTATTACATAAACTAAATTACATTCATAAGTACCTTAATTATTTATTTTTTTCCTACCACCCTCTGACAGCGACGAATATGAAGTATATTTTTTTTACTTTGAGTTAATATTTTTAATTTTTTTAGCCTTGATTACTGTATAATCGTATAATTAATAAAATATAATATACATAACAATATTTATGTATATAATTTAATATGTAATTAATATATATATTATAAACATAATTCCTCTTCTACATAAGTCAAGCTTTGAAGCAAAATGAGAAGAAATGTCGCCAAGCGGGAAGTGACGACCTTTCGCCGCGTAAATCAAACTCTGCCTACCCCACAGGGGAAGGACAGATGGCATGCCAACCCGTGTCATTGGTATATACCAAACAATCATTATAATACGATAATATTCACGACTATTATCATTTGAGGAGTAGTCAGAGGTTCAAGAGTTCATCTCCGCAATAACCCAATATACTATTACGATTAATAATTAACGGTTAATAATTATTACGATTAATAATTATGGCGTAAGTTTTTATATAATATTATAATATAATGTTATTGATAAAAACGTTGCAGTGATGGTAGTCGGAGAAGAATCTGACAGAACACTGCGGTGGAGGCGAAGAAATATGAATCGTCAGTCTGCCCGTGACCATGGCTGCTGCAACGTAGCCGAAACGTCGGGTTAATAAAGGTAATTTTATTATATAAAAACTTACGCGATAAGTCCCGTTAATTATTAATCATAAGTATAAATCGCGAATCTCTTAAAACTATACTATTACGAAGTAGATTTTCACCAGATAGTCACCAATTACTATAGTCGGTGTTCCATATATAGGCACTGACTATTACTTAAATACATACCAACACACGCGTATGCTTCCCTTGCAATCTGGTGACTATCTCCGCAATTGCGTAAGAATTGAAATTGTGCGGATTTACAAACTAAGCAAATGCGAAGATGGACACCTGAACCGCTGACTACCCCGTGAGGAACAATAGTCGTAAGTGTATGCTTTTGTCGTCTACTATAGAGTAATAAATTAAATCTCTATGCCTAAGTGGGCCATTTACGTCTGCCTACCCCAAACAGCTTCCGTATTACAAATCACTGCAGGGTATCGAATTCGAAGTATGCACGACTCAAATGCCACGGGAGTAGGCACGGTTATAAATTAAACTAATTAGTTCCCAATGTGAAGTGGCATTGTGTTTTGATTGTTGCGAGTGCGGATCTGGGATTTTTGAACCTGAACTAGTTTATAGTTTTAAGAGATTCGCGATTTATACTCATGATTAATAACTAACGGGACTTATCGCGTAAGTTTATATATAATAAAATTACCTTCATTAACCCGACGTTATCTGCCCGTGATCATGGCTACTGCAACGTAGCTGAAACGTCGGGTTAATAAAGGTAATTTTATTATATATAAACTTACGCGATGAGTCCCGTTAATTATTAATCCTGAAATAGTTTGTTACAGAATAGATAAATACAGTAATTAAGGACAAAAAATAATAAACTGTGTGAAGGAATGAAAGAAAAACGGTGTATGATGAGATGTATGGGTGACAATACTGTAAGTTGTGTGTCAGGATTGAGACCAATTGGGATCTGAGATCACTCACTGACTACCCCTCTATAGGGAAACGGGCGTGATATGTTTAGGGAACGGAATAAAACGTAAGCAGGAGATTTTTTACACGTCGGAAGATGTGAATAATGTACCGGAGTTTTCTTATATATGTAGTTAAACATGACAAACACTTTCACGAATATAATTCCTGCGGGGTACACAGAATTCGCGTGTCTTTCTCTGCAGTTTGTGATTCTAAGGCTAAATCTAATTCACGCGTTAACTTAGTATAGTCAGCACCTAATGTGATAATACTATAAAAGCACGGATATGGAATATTAGATTCCGTTGACCTAGTCCCTTCGATTTCTCCTAATTCTGAAGTCCAACAGAATGGCAGCTAGTTACCATTCAATGTAAGTTCCAGACTTGCACTGCCTATTGTTTATAGTTTTAATAATAGGTGCGATTAGTTATCAGATACATGTGTATCGTACGCTGTAACTAAAACAAACACTCTTCCCCATTTTAGACTCCTGAAGGATTATAATGTAAACAGAAGTTTCTGAAAAAATAAACACAGAGGGCTAGTGTCGTAATTCAAAATCGGAATCGCTTTGTTTATGTTGGAGCTATAAGAATGATACGTTTAATAGCTTTTAAATGGCTGTTCGATTAATCGGGAGTGTAATTATTGGTTGATATTTTAATTAGATAGCTTAAATCCAATTCTTCATGAATGGTGCAATTGCTGTGAATTGAGCTGAATATAATTTAGTATTGCTGAGGGGTCAAGCAGACCAATATAATAACATGCTATTCGGCGCGGCGGCTGGCCAGAAAGAAAGGCAACTACATACATACATACACATCACTCCTAATTCCCTGTAGAGGGGTAGGCAGAGATCACGGATCCCCATTTGTCCCGATCCTGACAGACCACTTTCGCTTCATTGACATTCATACATCTTCTCATACACTCTCGGCGGTGAAAGAAAGGCAACTATATATGTATATTCACATTAAAAAAATTGTGACATCATAATGTCCAATGAGACGTGACAACGATTGTCTGCGATTGGTCAGTGTGACTTGTTTTATCATTTACTCATGTCTCATTGGCCAGTTTAACCTCTGAATATTTTGACGTCACTATTCACTTAACGCGAATAGACTATAAAAGCATTTTTTAGCATCTACGTCCCTAGCTTGTATATTGGGTACTAATACCTATATTATTCTTGTTTAGCAATAAATAGTAATTGAATCAAACAATTCAAAAGTGAAACATACGACTCATTTCTATTGTTTATTTAAAACATACGTGAACTAAAACGAAGATTCATTAATATAAATTGATGTGTTTCCCATATGTCTGTTATTTATTAAAAAATCTCCAAAATACAAATAAATCATAGTTTTAAATGACTTTACTGAAAGATACAATATTTAGTTTATTTCTTATTGTATGTACATACATATCTCTTAGGTCACCTTAGCATTATTATCTGTGTTGTGATCACATTATCGTTTTATATATATTATGTGTGACATTAATATGGATACGTCGAATTATTATATTTCGTCGTAGCTCAGTTGTTTGGGGCTACAGGGTTCAAATCCCGCTTGAGCATGTACCAATGGAATTAAGTTTAATGAATTTCTATGTACATTTTCGTAATAAAAATACATTTACGAAATGCGTCGAATATTACGCTGAGAGAAAACATCGTTACCCGAACAGGTAAAAGTTAGTGCTTGTAAATGTCGACACGGCTTAACACCTGTCACATTGAGTACTAACTGGTCAACATGTGGGTTCGAGGTGGCCATAGAATCACCTTCACAATTGCGGAGATGGAAACCTGAACCTCTGACTACCTTCAAGGGTTAGGTCGTGAACGCGTTTATCTTTTGTTAAAATAGACATAAATCTAACATACACTCACGTAGTTATTATTAGTGCGTGTAACAAATTGTGATTAGGGAAAGCCACTAAAAAACATATGTATGTGAAGTGGAGCGCTTTTTGCCTCATCCCGAAGCACATTAGCGATGGCATGTCAATCCTCACTGGGCTGGCATTCTCGGAACACACACTATATATATTGTCACGACCGTGATCGTTGAACGGGTGGATAGAGCTTTGAATAACAAGGTAAAGTGTTTGTGTTATGTATAATTAATTTAGGTTTTGTTAGGTTTAATTGTGTTTTTATCATGTCTTTAATATTGAAGTTGTGGACTGATGAATTAAAAAATATACATTACGTACGTTATATTACATTATTACTTTTACGATAAAATTGTTGTAACGTAGAGGTCGATCCAATAAGACATTAGAGTCAGATAGACGCCATATTAAAAAGGGTGACGTTATTAGTAATTATAACTACCAAGTGTGTATGAGGAGTGTGTAAGTTGTTTGTCAGGATCGAAACAGATTGGGATCCGTGATCTCTGCCTACCCCTCTATAGAAAAACGGTGTGATGTTTATGTATGTAATTAAGGTATATTCGCGGATACGTATGTAAGAAATAAACGTAAGAAAATATCCTTGATCTCTGCCAACCCCTTTAACCAACCCCCACTTAAAGCATTGCCATGCCACCCACACTCAAGTGGGATGATTGATTTGCATGCCACTCCTTCACCCATTTTTGGGATTCCTTGAACACTTGAGCCTCAAGTGATCGCGTTCCTTTGCTAACGGTATTTATGACGTGACAGGGTACACAGACATTAAGATGCATCACGACTGTGTGAGGTAGTCAGGGGTTTGAGCACATTATCTTGTCTCCAGAAATCTTTGGCAACTTGAAGCCCATATTTCAACTAGACGGTAGGTATAAGTCCGTCAACGTTCATGGATACTTATTATTACCTCTAATTTATACATAGGTTTTCTAATCATATTCTCTCAATCACCCAAATGGTCACCTGGACTTTAAGTGATGACGTTCGATGACGTGAATTTTGGTGATAAAACAAGCACCGGACAAGAAGTGGAAATATTTTAGAACGAAGTCAAAACAAGAAGTAGAATTATTTTATTGATCTGTACCTAATTTAATGTAAAAAGGTATTATAATATATATTATAATGTTTGTGAGATCCGTTTCTTTCTAAATAAATCAATAAATAATGTAATAATAGTAACACAATATGAATTTTAACTACAACTGTATCCCACAATTACCTCATACAATGAAACCGACAAGAACGGCAGCTAGTTTACATTATATTCCAATCCCTAACCATCACAATCATACCAAACTCTTAGTAAACTAATTACCCATTAGAACAAACAAGCCACACTTTGTCCTAGAGTGGTGTAGCGATGGAATGGCGACCAAATGTGCCGGAACGCCGCGGGGCATCTGATTGATGAGGAACTGGGTGGCCCGCTCATTAGGGAGGCAATGGGCTAGCAACCTAGTAGACGAATTGGGATGTAGGCAAAACAAGAGTATTGTAGAGTTATCGGAAGTGGATTGGTTGGGCTAGGTTAGATTCTTCCTGGTTATTGTAGGAGGTGTCTAATAAATTCAGGGTAAATGTTGGTTAATGGGCTAGCTGGTCATAAAAATTCCACATCAACGCAATTACAAACTCGATATGAAACTGTCACGTCAATTAAAGTATATCATAGCTGATATACATAGAAGGTAGTAAAGAACCAATGATATCACTACATAGTATAAAACAAAGTCACTTTCTTTGTCCCTTTGTATGCTTAAATCTTTGAAACTACGCAACAGATTTTGATGCGGTTTTTTTTAATAGATAGAGTGATTCAAGAGCAAGGTTTATATGCATAATAACATCCATTAAATAGTGGAGTAGGCTATATATTTTATACCTGTGCGAAGCCGGAGCGGGTCACTAGTAGATGATATTTATTTCTCTTTATATTGGGCCACACCAAAAAGGATTGAAGATCGTGAGTAATAATACTGGATTCTTTAAAACACTACCCCTTTAGAAGCAAAAAATAGGAGTATAACATATTGCAGAGTTCCAAGTCGACACTTAAACTCGCGAAGTTATCAGGCGAATGATGAATGGTTTTAGATAAGTAGAACGTGCATGTGTGTCTGAAATATTACAACTAATTTATGAAACAGAGCAAAAACGGGTAAAGTAACTTTAAAACATAATACTTGTTGTCTTGTTTTCTTAGTTACTCTAAGTTAATGGGATTATGATAGCTTTTAATTACAGACAGCTGACAGATTGCTAGGTCATTGTCCAATAGATTAATTTCCCAAAGTTCCTTAGTCGACTTCTAGGGCACCTGAGAATAGAATAAAGATGCAACCGAATAGTGCTAGTGTCCCAAACTTGCAAAAGTATAGCATATTGACGACCTCAATGGCGCTAATCGTGAGGTCCCGGGTTCGATTCCCGGTGGAGGCAGAGTTAAGAACTACGCTTTTCTTCAACTTTTGTATTTCTTAAATATACGTTGACTAGTATCCTTAACACAAGTCTTAACTTACCGAGGGGCTAGCTCAATTGGTGTAATAAAGTCCACCTATTATTATATTACTATTTATAATTTTAATATTTAGTTATTATGCTATTAGCCCTATAATTAAAATATGTAACTCTGTAATCCTAATCAGACATATAACTTTCAAATAGGCGACATACTGTGAAAGAATTACGTTAGAAGTTTCCATAACCGCTATAACCGAAAGTAAAAAGAGCTCAATATAGCAAAAGTGATTGCCAGAATCAGGAAGCATATAATTCCCCACCTTATCCACGAAGTAAAATGTATGGTATGGCATCTATGTATGTAATATGCAAGTCTATTAGCATCAAAAGAGCCCTGAGATAAAGGCGCGCTCACATTGGCGACATATTTGTGGTCGTCCATCCGTCCGTCTGTCAGTCGCAGTCGCGCCGTTCGTTAAGGTGATGACTGACAAGTGTCTTCAGCGACATGTCTGGAGGAAAAGTTTGTAAGGAATGCCAATACTCGTAAATGTATGAGAATAAGGAAAAGTGTAACAAATTTAATTTAAAGAAATGTAATTTGTATGTGTTAAGTTTTCGTTGTAGTCTAATTATTGTTTATTAATTTTTCTAATTGTTGTAGTCAATTTGTTTAACCGCAATAACTGTGAAAGTAACCTGTCGCCAATTTTTCATGTTATCACATTCCAATATTAATTAGAATGTTTCTGAGGTTATGTCCACCCCGAAAGAGAATGAAGCGCTTCAATGTATATGTAGGTACCTAATTGGGAAACACATTACTTGAATAAAAGCAAAACATATTGAGGAATTATTTTTCTTACAATGAGACATAGAATGGCACCTTTCAAGTTTGGTGCTGACTATGTGGTGAAATGTGAAAAACCATAAATAAAATATACACAGATTTTTTGAAAATTGAAACGTGAACTTCGAGTTGTAGAGTACCCGCCACATAAGGTGGCAGTTGGAGGCGTCGCCACTGTCGCGTAATCCAGTGTTGCCAGTAAACACGCCAAAACTAGCACTCACTGTGCCATACGGCTCGATACATTATATTGAGGTTTCATTTGTAACGATCTTTGGTTGCAGAGCTATAAACTCAAATAAAACAAATTAATATACCAAAGTCAAAAGTCAAAATATTTTTATTCAAAATAGGCCCTATCATAAGCTCTCTTTGTAAGTTATTTTATGATCTAAGTACAAATTAAAAAAACTATATATTGACAAAAGGAATATATATGAGTGAAGTGGAAGGGCGATTACGTAGGGGCCGGCCTAATAAGACATATATGTAACAGTCAGATAGACGCTATATTGAAAAAAGGTGACGTTAGGAGTACCTATAACCGCCGAGAGTGTATTAGAGAATGTATGAATGTCAATGAAGCGAAAGTGGTCTGTCAGGATCGGGACAAATGGGGATCCGTGATCTCTGCCTACCCCTCTACAGGGAATCAGGCGTGATGTGTATGTATGTATGTAAAAAAACTATTTCAAACATGGCACTGAGCATTGTCTTTACATATTTTTACCGAGGTTAGTTCACCAACCATTTCGGCTGCTCAAGATGCCACGTCATGAAGACCACGACCGCTCTGATAAGAGCGTAACGATTGAGAAGAAGAAGTTCAGCGGAGACCCTTGGAGAAGAACTAACAAGAAACTCCAGAAATCAATTTATTATAATCACCCTTAACAAACATAAAAATTACAAAGAGTGGGCAAAAAACACAACGCTGGTAATACTAAATTTATCTTTCATACAAAATAACACGCAATGGCGGTAACGTCAAATTTAGTTCCAAGTTTGGCTACTGCCACCTTATGTGGCGGGATCTCTATGTATGTAGTTTAGTAAATGCAAAGATGTCAATCAAGTGAAAGGATCGAAAAAATGAGGTCTAATATGCGTAATACGTCTTAATTTCTTGCAAGAGTGGAATTAAAGGTTTGAGAAAACTCATTTGTTCAAATTCGTCACTATGTAAGAAAACGGGACTTATCGCGTAACCTTGTAATAAAATAAAATAATACTTTTATTTGGCCAAAACGTCTGGTAATAAAGGTACTTAATTCTCAGGGATTGTTGTAATAAGTTGCGTAGTGCAAAACCGCTGCACTCTAAGTTCGTATAATATTTGATTTGAACCCGATTCATCCCAAAGTCAAAGCTTATACTATATACTTTTTTTAATATTCTCTTCACGCTTATTCGTATTCATGATAAATCGCACATGCGTCGGACATAGTGTTGATAGAAAAATTAAGGAATTTTAATTTCTGATTTTCGAACAAGATATAAATAATCAAATACAATTAAAATACGATGAAGTACGGTAGTGAATCGATATAATATAATTAAGATATTTCGGTAATATTTGGACCTCGTAGTTAACATGTAGGAACATTTATGTATTTCACTACAAATATTACCTAAAGTGCCCAAACTAGTTCAAAATTAATTAGTCACCCAGAACATACTCTGAAAAGGGTCCTTGTACATCCAGCTAAATAACGTCCTAATAGGTCATAAAAGTAAGCCTATGACTATTCCCATGATAGTCTGAGCTAGATCTAGGGCACCAACCTTCAGCTCGCCAGTCGCTCCGCCACTGAAGTCCCTCCATCACATCACTTTACCAGTTACTCATCAGCACCACTTAATCACTTTCCCGAAAGCTATTTGTTAATCACTACGTGAGTTTACTATCGCGATGTGAAATGTTCTGTCGTCAAAGCACACGTATCTGGGACACGCCCTTTTTGGGTACCGCCCCTGATTGGCTGTTGGACGAGGGGTGGGGCCAAAGGGGCGGGGTTAGGAAGTGTTTTGGCTTAAAATAGGGTTTTGGGCTAGTAGGCTGGGTTTTATGTCCAGCGCAAAAGGTTCGTGGATTTTTTTAGATCATTGTATAGGTAGGTGGTAGAGGAAAATTCTTTTGTCTGAGTAGGTATTAAACCTACTTCAGGTAGACTCATTGATAGATAGGGCTTGTGAAAAGATTGATTCAGTAGATAGATATATATTATTAGGTATAATATGATATCATACATATGACTATCAGTATAACGAATAATAATTATGAAGACTTACAAATATATCTAATATATAGATGGGTTCCTGCTCTTACATAAGTATGAAGGTTTATGAAGATGAAGGCGCCTAATGTCAATAAACTGAAGGTACATATCGATAGAAACCAAACAACGTAAATTTGACTTCCTTCTAAAGAGGTGGAAATGAAAATAATGTAGGTACCCTACCTATCACCTGAGGCCCAATTACGCTAATGCCTATAAAATTACGAATTTTGACTCTTTTACGTCTTCGCTAACAACGTAACACCGTTTAACTTTTTTCGACCTACAATTGCGATACTACTGAGCTACGATTTTCCTAAAATGCATTAATGAACTAGGGCCCTATGCTATAGCTATTAGGATTTTTGCTTACATATTTAATTATATAATATTACCTACAGGATACTATTACACTAACTGAACTAGCCCCCTGCTTAGTAGTTTTAAAGCTTGTATTAAGGTACTAATCTACATATATTTCAGAAACATATATATCACGACCAGACCGGAAATCAGAAGAAAAGCGTAGTTATTAACTCGTCTCCACCAGGAATCGAAACAGGGGCCTCACGATTAGCAATTAGATCCAGGTGGTTCGCTCGCCACGAAGACCGTAATTATGATTTGTAAATATTGTCTTGGCTTGGCTTTAGCATTGGATAAGAAAAAAAAAGTTGTATAGTTTAATCGTTAAGGTAAGTGATAGAAAGCCGAAGGTTCCGGGCTATATGCCCTCTGGAAAACACCATCGTTATTAATTTTCTGAAACAACCCTGAAAGGATGTGATGGACGTGATCATTCGCCACTTCGAATGATTCTCGTTTCATCTTTTCTTACTTCTTAATTTTTTTAGAAATAATTCTTTCTCATACTTACCTTACACACACCAACTCGTTTTACGCGTCACATACCGTGTTCATCCTTTAGAGTGTCAGATGCTTCGGTGACCATCGTTTTATCTACTACGGTAAGGAAAAACATCGTGAACAAAGCTACCTGTTCCCCGAACATGTAATAGTTAGTGCTTGTAATTGCCAACACCGCATACTATCTGTCAAATTATGTACTGTCTACTTGGTTAACAAGTGATTCAAAGTCAAGTCAAAGTCAAATGTTTTTATTCAACACAAGTACATGTACAGTACATTCATTGAAAGTCAAAACATTTGCCTGACACTGGTTGTCTCTTACATTGATATTCTACCGTTGGTTCGGAAGCCCTGGCTCGGAGAAGAACCAACAAGAAATTCCGGCTTTCAGGATTTTTTGCCCAGTGCCAGTTACAAAAACAAATTATAAAGAAACATAATTTCCTATGCACATATATGTAGCTTAGATGCACTCATTGCCAACCCTGAGCATCGGCAAGGTAGTCCCCGACCGCGTAGTAAGCGCCCCGGACTAGTCGGCCTCTAACTATAGTCTTAAATTTAGGTAAGGGCAAACGCGTAATCCAGTCCGGTAAATGATTATGTATCGAAGCCCGATTCTGATCAGTCAGCAATAATCGAAAAAAATCCAGTTTTAAAGCGCGGTATATGCAATAGTCAGTGTCTATTAACGGTGACATGGAACACTACTTGTTATAATGTATGCTGACTATCTGGCGAAAAGAGCGTCCGATATAGTGACAATTATTCACATAGGTCTTTTACATCATAGAGATATACATGCTATCGTCTGACTACTCTCTAAGAATAAAGTCAAAGTCAAATGTTTTTACTCAACATAAGTACAAGTACAGTACATTCATTGAAAGTCAAAACATTTGCCTGACACTGGTTGTCTCTTAGAACCGAAATTCTACTGTTGGTTCGGAAGCCCTGGCTCGAAGAAGAACCAACAAGAAACTCCAGCTTTCAGGATTTTTTGCCCAGTGCCAAGTAATAGTGGTCAAAATGTGTTACATTAAACAAATACGTGTTCAATGCAATAACTTTTGAAATAGTGAGATTATAAATTGTATTTATATCATCTTTTTATGTTTCTGTTTTGATGGCTGAGTGGAAATTATGATAGTGACTAGTCGTAAACAAAATTTAATTTTGTTTGCCTTGATCATTTATTTTTATTAATATTATAAACCTACGCATACATGCACATCCGCTATAGACTCGCGTGTATATTGCTCGAATAGGTGGATGGAATAAACGGTACTTACTCAAAATAATAAATTGCGTTAGTTAGGAACAAAGTTTATTCTTAGGTCAATGGAACAAAGCTGTAAAAAGTTTAGGTAAGTTAATTGTGTTAAGTTTTACATAATGCATAGGAAAACACTATCCGCCTTTTGTTCAACTCCGAAGCGAGGGCGGAACAGTGTAATTAAAGATTCATTTCTTTGAATTTAAGTTTTACATAAAATTTGGGGATGGAAAACATCAATCCATCCTTTAACTCTTGGAATATTACCAATTCGCCCTTCATAATGTTCTTTTACTAGGTTAATATAATTTAAAAAGTACCCAGGCAGTAAATTGTTAGAAGCAATTTAGGTGGTATATTGTCAGTATTTTTTACTTCGTAGCGATAGGCTTACACTGACAAGATTTACTCCATATTATACATACATATAGATATGATCACGCCTCTACGTCCCCGACGGGATAGGCAAAGACTGTCGATCGCCACCTGGAACGATCTTGACAAATCTCTCTTGCTTCCCTCACCCATTAACCTTCCCATACATGCTTTTCTGTTTTCACGCTACATACACCCGCCTTGAGTAGAATATCTCCAATTTGATCTGTATAAATTCTACTTTGGTTTTATAAACTCCTTTTGTAACTTTTCTTTCATCCATCCACTCCATGCACCCAAACCATCTTAACTTACCGTTCTCTATTTTCGTCACTACATCGTCTTTCATACCGCAACGTTTACGAATTACACTATTCAGTACCATATCACACAATCTTACATGATATGCATATTATATGTAAATATTCGTACCTACACATTATTTTTGTCTAACTAGAACTAGAAAATTGTGATACGTCATGGTTTACCGACCCATATGTTATATCTTTAGTCAGTCTACTATCATTCATCCGCATACCATGTAAACCTTTTTCACCAAAACACTAAAGCCACTCGACATTCCAACCAAATTCTTCCTGTAACAATCGAGGCAGCCCTTATCCAAACACATCTCGTACAATCACGTGGGAAACCAGAAACACTTCAGCAACCATTTAAAAATAATCAGTAGCAGTTTCTAAGTGCGCTGCTCAACAAATTAGTAAGCATAAAACGTAAACAGAGCGTTAAACTTTTGTTATTTTTTCCGGTGCATCCGACTGCAGCCATGTTTGGAACATGGCGACTGTTGACAGATACAACGCGCGGGAAGGAAGAGCGCTCGTAGAGCTGTCAACGCGGTACTTTTCTACAGAAGACGAGGATTTTATGTTGCACAGCCAGCCGTTTATGGAAAGCAATTTACAGGATGGTTAACGTATGATCTTGCTTTCATATATTACACTTTGGAATCGCTTTTAGAATAGCTAAAAGTAGTGACCGTCATACGAACTTTAGGATGTTCGTTGAACACTCGAAACTCACTGTTTTCCAAACGGTCATCTTAAATCAAATTTATTCCATGACATAATAAAATAATTTTATAACGTAGTATTCATTCATTGTTAAACGGATGCAATTTCTATTGTCATTGCGGCAAGATAGGAATTGAATTCTGAACCTATTGTTTCTGATGCCTTTAACACTAAACCACGCCCACTCTTGCATTAACTTTAGGGTAGTATAGATATTGTGCATATTTTACCTCTTACGACATAAGTAGGTATTTTTTGTACCTACCTCTTAGTATTGAATAAATAGTGTATCCTACATTACCACAATACATTTAACTATCTACCGTTTTTTCAGGCATGTCATAGAAGCGACTAAGAAACAAGGGGTAAATGGAATGTATAGAGCGATGGGCTAGCAACCTGTAAACAATGTTCCATATCCACATTCACATCTTAACCCCAATATTTATGCTGCAAAGTTATTTAGGAGATATCATATCTCCGAGGTTCTGTCCACCCGAAACGGATTAATAGACGTGAATGTATATTATGTACTTGGTATAGACACTGTCTGTCCAATAGTTATATGGCTAACACCTTTACTTAGTTAATGGTGGACACTTAACCTCTGACTACCCCGAAAGAGTTGAATGTTCGGCAATGTGTATTTACTATGCATGTAACGATACTTACTATCTGGTGATTTGATGGGTTTTAAATGTAAATGGTGAGCCTAAAAAGATGTAGTGACGAAAATAGAGAAAGGTATGTTAAGGTGGTTTGGGCACATGGAGCGGATGGATGAAAGGAGGGATACGAAAGGAATCTATAAAGCCAAAGTGGAAGGTAGAGTTAGACGGGGTAGGCCGCGTAGAACTTATATAGATCAAATTAGAAACATTCTTCTCAAGGCGGGTGTACGTAGTGTGAAGAACAGAAGAGCTTGTATGAGAAGGTTATATATGTGAGTGAAGCAAGAGAGATTTGTCAGGATCGTTCCAAGTGACGATCTCTTATGAGAAGGTTATATATGTGAGTGAAACAAGAGAGATTTGTCAGGATCGTTCCACGTGACGATCTCTCTCTGCCTATCCCGTTGAGGACTTAGAGGCGTGAATATACGTATGCATGTAAGAACAAAGAGGTGTCTAAGTCTATAAGTTCTGATCTATACATCATTAAATGTACATACCAAGGGGCTAGTTCAATTTGTGTAATAATGTCCAAATATTATTAAATTATTATATATCTTCTATGTTATGTGCTCGTTGGGTTATTTTGAAATGGTTCATACCTCACAATGTTCCGAGCTAACGTCGAGAACGTGACTTAAATGGAACGCTAACTAGCTACCTTTCTTTCTAGCAGACAAGGCTAGAGATCAATGGAAACTTTTGGGGGATGAGTTAGCAACCAGGTACAAATATTAAAGGCGGATCACTGTAAAGGATAAGTAGACATGCCTAAATACGAGTAAACTCAAATGTTTTTATTCAACATAAGTACAAGTACAGTACATTCATTGAAAGTCAAAACATTAGGCTGACACTGGTTGTTTTTGAGAATTGAAATTCTACCGTTGGTTCGGAAGCCCTGGCTCGGAGAAGAACCAACAAGAAACTCCGGCTTTCAGGATTTTTTGCCCAGTGCCAGTTACAAAAACAAATTATATAGAAACATTATTATTATATTATGTTGAATATAGATAAATATGAATAAATACATACATGTCAGTTTCCCAGTAAAGGGGTAGGCAGAAATTGCAGATTCCCATCTGTCCCGATCCTGACAAACCACTTTCGCTTCATTGATCCTCATTTTTCTCCTCATACACACACGGCTTTAATATGTACTTCTAAGTTCATCCTTTTTTAATAAGTTTGGCGTTTAGACTCTTATAAGTCTTATTGAGTCGGCCCTTAAGTAACCGCCCTTCCACTTCATCCACATACGTATATTCACATTGTTAATCTACTTATTATAAGAAATAACTAATGCCTTTATATAGTTTTCATAGTGGACAGAACATCGAAATACACCAACACCTACTATGACAAAGTCAATTACATGATTGTATGTTATTGGGTCTATGTCAATTGTAATCAGGGTATCTTGACACATATACACATTTAAATGTGTTCACCTATTCTACTTTTACTAGGAGTACTCATCGTATATTTGTCACAATATTTCCGTACGTTTGGGACATAAAGCAATCATCGATAGGTGAACGTCCCTCTGCTAAGGATGGGACAAGTCGATAAATTTAAACTATCGATATCGATGGTCAATGATTTGGTTTGGAAATGTGCTCAAGGTTTTGGGGAAAAATGACTTAAGCAAGTTAGTTGGCGTGTTTTGCATTACCCTATCACACAAGAGAAAAAATGTTTTTTGCGGTTAATATTTATATACGTCTTACAATTCATTGCATGGTGTCCAGAAATCAAAGACACAACATGGCTTCGGTGTATATTATGTGTATACGTAGATATCGATTTAATTTAAGTTCGGTGTTTTTGTTTTGAATCAGAAGGTTCAGGGTGATTTCTTTTTGAAGGGAACAGAATATTTCTGATTTTCTATTTACATGCGCGGTAAAAGCTACTTATGCTAATTACATTAACGATGTAAAATGAGAGAACATAGTGAAGGGACCTACTTATCCCTGGGAATAAAAAATAGTCATTAGCGACCAGATTAGGGCAATAGTTAAACTAAAATTAAACTATACTTAAAAACTAAATTAACATTAAGAATTAACAAAATGGTTCTAACACATGAAGCATGAGGTTGTTCATATCAACTTGTGCAGTTCAATATCTTTGAGAAATTTAAGGGTCTTGATATAGTTTGGTTCGCGAAGGCAAGCACCTAAGTCACCCGGCAGCCCGCCTGCAACCGCTCAGTCTGATACCCAGGGCAGCAGACCAGAAGGTGCGAGACAGTCAGGTCAGACGGACATCTAGCACATCGGGTTTGTTGCTCTTTAGTAATGAGGTGTATGAGAGACATGTTGGTGTGGCCGATTCTCAGTCTAGTTAGCACCACTTGGTCGTTTCTATTGGTAGGAGATGCTGTCTTCTCAAAGATAGTTTTCGAATGTTATACCTATAAATTTTCGACTGTTGGTTCTTTTCTATCGACTGCTTATCCCATTGCTTCTTGAGCAACATCATAACGTGATGATTGAAGTCGTGGCGCTTGCACGGGATTGATCTATCAATTGAATCCGCCGTAGTAGCCATCTTCGCCTCAGAATCAACCCTCTCGTTTCCAAATTGTTGTTGAAGCGACCTAAAATAAATAAATATTTAAAAAATAAACTAGTCGGTGCTTTTAAATAGTGGCTCTGGTTACCATCTGACATGGTGAGTGCTGACTAATCTAGTCTGATTAACGCTGGGTTGAGGTAGGCAAAGATTCACTAATTTTTGAGATGGAAACCTAAACCGCTGACTACCAGGCAAGGGATGATGGTTTTAAAAGTGCTTGTAATTAAATTTATCGATAGCCAGTCCCATCGCTATCTCGCCACAATCGCGGCGTGAGTAGTAATAGCTTTTCCGTCGTCGCCTGCGCCGGTCGCCTCCGCGCCAAAATAGAACATGGCGGCGGTTTAATGGAAAAATGAAAGTGTTCCTCACACCGCCGATGATGGACAACAAATAAAAATGAACATAAACTGACGTGAAATATTGATCATTTGCATATGAGTTACTTTTATTGTAAACGTTAATGTTTTCTTAGAATATAGTTTCTGTGAAGTTTATTTGAGAAATATATTTTCTATTTTGTTTTTCAATGATTAAGCTCTTATTAATTTTGAATCCTAACGACACATTTGAGTTTTTTCTATCCGTTCTTGTCGCCTGTTAATAATGATTCCTAAATATCTTCTATTATTCATCTCGAGTGATTAAAAAATGTATAACTTATTCATACATTATATGTACACTTTTCTAGCAGAACATTGACAGTCTGTACCTGTCTTGTCGGTTACTCACTATTTAGTGGAATGTGGGCTTTTAGTGGCTAACAGACCATCGTAGTGTTATATATTATATAATGTATATAGAAGTGTTATATTATATACATAGAAGATATTTAGGAATGATTATTAACAGGACAGGAGTAACCGACAAGACAGGTAATGATCAAAGATCCCTACCACCACAGATGATAGGTATCTTTACGATGTTTTTAAAGCACGGAAATAACAAATAATTGAGACATGGGCAGAAAAGTGGAGAGCGAGCAAAGTTAAAACACCATTTTCTCAGATTCGGCCAGATTCATACTATCATCGTTTACAAGCTCTATATTTAAGCAATAAAGGACTACTGTAAAGTATATTACATTTATTAAAAATAAATAGATATTACAATGCATTTCTACCATTGTGTATAGTTGCGAAAAGAATTTCATTTTATTTTTTTATAATCTTGTCAAAGACTGTCATTCACTCGATCAACTCAACTCGTTGATTATAATTTGGCCGTTAACAGTCTGCGTTAGCATACGTAGAGATCGCGCCACATAAGGAGGCAGATGGCGGCGTCGCCACAGTTGCGTAATTCAGTGTTGCCAGTAAACACGCTAAAACTTGCACTCACTGTGCCATACAGCTCGATACATTATAGGTTTCATTTGTAACGGTCTTTGGTTGCAGAGCTATAAACTCAAATACATAAAATTAATATATCAAAGTCAAAAGTCAAAATATTTTTATTCAAAATAGGCCCTATCACAAGCTCTCTTTGAAAGTTATCTTATGATCTAAGTATAAATTAAAAAAACTATTTCACACATCAGGGAAAATTCATTTACGTACATAGTTTACAGTCGCTAATGGTGAGGGAAAACATCGCGAGGAAACCTGCCTATCCCGCAGGATAGGTAATAGTCAGTGCCTTTATACGGCGATACGGTTCACTACCTATCACGTTGGGTGTTGTCTATCTAGTGATACGCGGGCTTCGAATGACCCATTCCTAACATGCCTTCGAAATTTCGGAGATGGGCAGTCAAGCCTCTGACTACCCCGCCATAATAAAAAAGGGAGTGTGTATACACAAGTCGTGAAGCGTATGTGATATTTATAATTTTGAATAAAAATATTTTGACTTTGATATATTAATTTGTTTTATTTGAGTTTATAGCTCTGCAACGTACTTAGATTTTTTTTTTATGCTAGATAGTTTTTATTGAAATTAAACAAAGAACAATATTAAAACTATTACTAAACCTAAAAATTAAAAGTATTATTAAAACTAAAAAAAATTATAACTAAACTTATAAACCTAAATAATCAAAAAAAAATTCAATTGTCCCAGGACACATAGTGCCAAGCACACTGGCCGCGTTTCCCCGCTGGATAGCGAGACTTATTCTCTGACCGAGAAAAGCACCAGCACGCTCGTCACCAGAGGTGTCGACCAAACGCTTGGACAACTCCCTGAAGAGCTTCCAAGCGCTTTGGCCCCACGGGCTCAGTGTTTCGACTCCAAACGGCACAAAAGTATAACAATTCAATATGTTAGTATACTTTCGCCGCTTGGAGTCCTCCGCCTTGCATGCGGCAGCACCAGCCTTGATTGAGGTCGATTGAAGGTGTGAAACCGCAACAGTGTCGACACACGTTGCATCCCACACCAACGATCTCCCCAAACACCAAGGCACGAGAGTCACTCCATCAGGACGCTTGCCATCATCACGCATAATACCAATTGGTTCAAGTTGAGAAGGCACGTTAATGCTGGCAAACGCCCTGCGCAGCACATCGTTGATACTGGCATGACGAGATAACCGACCAGCACTCCGCATGCAAGACAAACCATGGTGAGCTAAATTGTTGACCATATCGCCACATAGATAACACGCATGCGGAGTAGTGATCGGGCAACCAAGGCGAAGAGAAACACAAACACTAAAAGTTGTATTTTCCAGTAAAGTGCCCAGATTGCCAGAAGGTAAAGCCTGTAACCACATTCCAGATTCCTCCCGAGCTGAAGCCAGGAGACGAGCTCGATCGACATTAGAATCAGCGAAAGAGGTCAATAATGTTTGGAAAAATTTGTCACAAATCGGCTCGATGTTAAATATTATGTAATCTTGTATAAACACTACTAAGAAATAATAAATACACACGGTCAATAACAGATACATAATTAATATAAAGCTACTATACGTAGATACACAAACGCTATATAATCAAATACGTATAAAAGTAAAATACATTTATACAAATATATACATACATAAAACATAAGCAAATACATATATACACATACACAGACCTATGTACATGTATCTTAAATAAACAAATACATCCAATAAATGAAATATATATACACACACAGAATAAATACACAAAAATATCTCTGATACACTTATAGAAATTTGGTAATTTGTAAACACAAGGTATGATCATTGTCAGGATTTAGGGGATTTATTTTTGTTGCTCCAGAAGATAAGCCTTAAATCTGCGGTTGAAGACTCCCCTAGAATCACATTTTTCAAGTCCCACTTAGAATGGGACTTAACATGAATAGATGTTTACCTATATCTTTATGTGTAGAACTCATAGAATTCTTATATTTGTGGTATACCTGTCAATGTGCGACTTTCATAAAGCTTTTCACAGAATCAGAGATATTAGTGAAAATGATGGAAAGGGAATTCGATGTAGCTCAGTTGTTTGGGGCTTGACTCTGTATCAGTGGGTGCAGGGTTCAAATCCCGCTTGAGCATGTACCAATGAAGTTTAATGAATGTCTATGTACATTATCGTAATAAAAATACATTTACGAAATGCGTCGAATACTACGGTGAAGGAACACATCTTGAGGAAACCTACCTGTTCCGAAGTAATAGTCAAAGCTTGTTAATGGCGACATGTCTTACCAACTGTTACATTGAGTACAGACTATCTGGGCAACACGTGGGTTCAAGGTGGTCATAGAGTTATTACCTTTGCAATTGCGGAGATAGACACCTGAACCTCTGACTACCCCGCAAGGATTAATGGTCGTGAACGCGTTTGTCTTTGTTTTTTTTTTATGGAAAGTGTTTTTTTTATAAACGTAGAAATGTATACAACTTGCAGCTTAAATAATATATACACATATTTTAGACAAATAATCATTTAATAACACAATGAGGGTCAGACAGTTGGAACACGATACTTGGTTATCCCTATAGAAATATTCGACTGGGAAGGTTACCAATAACGCCCTTTTTTTTGTATGGGACCTGTTAGGGAAACTTCATGAACTCATAACTGAACCAGAGTTCTTGATGAATTCGCTAGAGTCCCATTTGTCCACGGATTCAACTCCTATCCATTTTTTTAAAATATTTTTAATGTACATTTGAGTTTCCTTTTTTTCTATGGGTTGACCATGTTCGTAGGACAACAAATCGCCGCAATGGGAAGATCGGGGGATGAGCTTTGCAGGTGCGTCGTGCGACAGATCCTCTAATACCCCCAATCGGTGCCAAGGGTCTAACTCTCCGTTTACAAACACTACTTTCGTGACGTTCGGAGTCAGTCCTCCAAAATAATTATTTGTGGCATTAACAGACCTTTCTATCCATTCTTCGTTAATTTTTTTACCATATAATCTCATACATATTTTGTAGAAAGTTTCAATGGGGATACGTTTTGTAAAAGGCTGATTATCAGAGGCTGTAGTTTTAGCATAACTAAACTCATTACACTTTTGGAAAAACCAAGAGACTTCAAACGTTTCCTTGTCCTTTATATGATCTATTCTTTTATCTAAATCAAAATCTTTGCAATCGTTTTCGTCATCGTAAATGTCTAATAATTCATCTACAAAGAAATTGGCATGATGATCATGAGAAACGTGTCTATTAGTTTCAGTGTTATTGGACATTATTTTCTTACAGTGTTCCTTAATGGATTCCACGTCTCCATACTGAGCATTACTCATGAAGTCAAGTGTCTGGTGATACATGAACCAATGTTGATTTTCTGGCTTTTTCATGTTGGTGCTTTCACAAATCTGCTGATCCCTTTTCAGTTTCTTTATTCCTTCATCGGTTTTCAATGCCTCATCATAAGCACTGAAACCGTTACGGATAAATTCAAGGCAACCCTCCGTACCGTATTTTTCGTAATCGTCATTCACAGTTTCTAGATATTCATAGAAATTCTTCTTGGCCAGCACAGGCGCGCTGCTCGACAGTGCAGCGTCTACCAAGTCGGGATATAACAGTCTCAGCCAGGCGGCCAGGTTGCCCGCGTAGGAACCCCCGATGGCGACCACTTTGGACTTTCTAAACATGGGCAGCAACTTGATCTGTTTCAATAATCTTGCTATGTCAGCGAGAGCTTGTTTCGCACTTAAATACTTGAGTTTACTTACGCCTTTGCTTTTCAGTGGATTACTTTTACCGTAAAATCTGTGTTCGGACATGAACAAGGCCCCATTCGTTTCTGTGGCTAACTCGTATATAAGGCCTCCTTGTAGGAACAATGGACTAGCTTCACCCTCGCCACCGATGAATAGATAGATGGGCCCGCCTTGTTTCCACAGATCCATGGATTTAAAGTATCGCATGGCCCATATCCTTGTGTCTTTCTTGCTGAAGTGATCTACAGGTTGTTCGATCCAACTCTCTAGCACATTGACATCTTGAGCCGCTGGCTTACTGCTCAACTGCCTCAGCAGGTATCTGTAGCCTATCCCCAGAGGCGGTAACATGAATGATTCCGTAAGGATAAGAAACGGTAAAAAGAACAAAAATAACTGCATGATTGCTGATATTTTGTGACCACTGAAAATTATATGTATTTCAGCGTATTTATGTAGTGTTTTTTATCAGAAATATTCAGCAAGCCCTCGACATGGTATGCGCGAAATTTTTCGTGATTTATTGCGATGGAAGCATAGCATAACTATGCAAATAATCCATTATCTATTAGTAGACATAGTTTGCGCTGTGATTTTCGAACATAAACTGCCGTAGAGATCGCGCCACATAAATTGGCAGTACGCAAACTTGGAACTAAATTTGACGTTTCTGGCATTGCGTGTTATTTTGTATGAAAGGTAAATTCAGTATTACCAGCGTTGTGTTTTTTGCTCACTCTTTGTAATTTTTATGTTTGTTAAGGGTGATTATAATAAATTGATTTCCGGAGTTTCTTGTTAGTTCTTCTCCAAGCTAGGATCTCCGCTGAACTAACCTCGGTAAAAAATATGTAAAGACAATGCTCAGTGTCATTTTTGAAATAATAGTTTTAAGAGATTCGCGATTTATACTCATGATATAAGGATGTAAATAAGATTGATTGCAGCTGTGGGAAATCCTACGTCGGACAGACTAAACGGTCTATTGCGGACAGAGTGAAGGAACACATAATATATGTAATATATAATAAGAAGGATAAGTCCCGTTAATTATTAATCATGTTTGAAATAGTTTAATAAACAAAATGACAATTTTTAATAAACAAAATATAATCAAAATGACTTTGATATACTAATTTGTTTTATTTGAGTTTATAGCTCTGCAATCAAAGACCGTTACAAATGAAACCTATAATGTATCGAGCCGTATGGCACAGTGAGTGCTAGTTTTGGCGTATTTACTGGTAACACTGAATTACGCGACTGTGGCGACGCCTCCAACTGCCAATTTATGTGGCGCGATCTCTACTTCTTAAAATAGAGAAAGAATTAGGAATTATCCAAGTATTATTTAGAAACTAATGGGAAACATTTTTCCATAGATGAATGGGTACTTTATTAACTTTAACGCATTTTCAAGAAATAAAGAACGCTTCAACTAGGATTTAAATCCTCCCGGATAAGTTTTTAGTTTTTATTAAATACGTTCACGCAAAACAAAATATTATTATTTATTCTTTATCACAAAAAATAGGATAATAAAACAATTATTTATTTTATAATGCTATAGAAAGAAATTTGGCTCAACTAGAATCACTAAACTGAATTCTAAAACATTCTTATAACAGCGTACAACTGACATATTATGTTGTCATAGAATGTGCGAACATTGAGTCTTTAAAAAGTCTTTTTAACTCTCCATAGTAATAATGTTTAACATTATCCATTACAGACAAATCAATTTACTTGTAGAAAACAGTGTAGAACAGTTCTAAAACTACTGTTTTTATGATTGTAGACCGTTCGTACTTTTTGACAGTTGTTGATATATACTTCGAATTCTGACATTTATGACAAACAATATTGCAGTTGCTTTCGTGCTTGCTTCTGCTGATTGCAGTTGCAGCAAAAGATAAGATTTTCTATAGTAAAGAATAGTAACTAATCATATTTAAATAAAATATAGTATCTTTGTCATAAATACTAAATATGGTGCAACCAGACATGGAAGGTTTATCTCTTAGTAAGTAGTTTTTCACTTATAACCTAACCTCAAACCACGTATGCAGTTAACAGTGATGATATTCATTTTCAGAAGAGATTTACACCTCTGACAAGCGCGGAAATGATGAATCTGGAGATGGCAGTGAGGGGAAACCCTTCAAGACCATCCTCCAAGCCATGAGGCATGCTGGCAAAGAGCCTTTCCCTACTATTTATGTTGACGCCAAGGAAGAAGGTAAAATGACTCAATATAAATGATTTATACCATAACTTCAGTGATTCAATAATCTAGTTAAGTATTTCTGTCATAATGTTATTACTAGATAACCAAATAAAGGGATTTTTGTCACTTTTCATTTAGTTGTAATCATTTGCATTGTTTCATCATTCTATTGATTCATCCTAAGAAATGCCTCAATATCTTATTTTATGACTTTTCTGTAAGTGCTATAAACATAATGTTTTATTAGTTAAGTATTTATATTTTCATTCTTTGTTCTGTTTATCCTAAAAATCAATTGAAATAATAGTACAACGGTCTATTACTTGTCTAATGTTCAATAGGAAAAACAATCTTGCTCTTCCAACTGAATTACCACAAAGACAATTACTTATTGAAATCAAACCAGTATTCTCAGACTAATCAATAGTTTAAGCAAACATCCTAATGTATGCCTCTGTTATCCAGGAAAAGTATACGAAGTAGCAGCCAAGTCGCAGCTGAAGAAAATCCAAAAGATCTGGGTGAGAGAGAACTACAAAGCAGCTGATAAGGCTAAAGCTGATGATGAGGGCAATGACAAGAGGCTGCAGATCCTGGAGGAGGCCAAGAAGATCATCATCACTGAGGATACGAGCCTTCCTCCCGCTAAGACTATCAAGATCTGTGATGGTCAGTATTAATCTAAATGTTAATTAATGGTTCAATATAGACAAGTGTCACATATTATGAAGATTCATATGTATTCCTTTTTTATACAAATTACAGATACATAAATTAGTAACAAGCTAAAATCCCTTTAAATGGTAGTCACAATTATATTGACTAAGTTAATATGAAATTAAATCTGATATTGGCGTCCCTAACCCTCCACCCAAGAATTATGTTTCTCTCCTTCAAGTGTTTCACTACAAAACATAACTTGTTGGATAGTAATACATCTCATTAAGATACAGATTACAAATAGCTAGATATAAATAACATTTCTCCATAAAGAAAGTTTCAAAACCACTGCTTTAGTTAATCAATATTTAGGTACAGGCAAATAGTAATGATATGGTAGCTTAAACACATTGGCCATGTTTGTATAGTTCTTTACAATCCTCATTAAATCTCTATAATCTATTAAATCTCCTTTACAGCCGTAGCTAACCGTGGCAAGCGCATCTGCGTCCGCGGCTGGGTGCACCGTTTCCGCAGACAGGGCAAAGCTCTAGCCTTCATCACCCTTCGAGATGGAACTGGATTCTTGCAATGCGTGCTCCATGGACTGCTCTGCCAGACGTATGATGCCCTGGTACTTACTACGGAGAGCTCTGTTACGATCTATGGAGATTTGCAGATATTGCCAGAGGGGAAAACGGTGAGTTAGCTTCAATTAATAGCGATAAATTAATAAAAATTCATAATCATATGAATAATTGGCCATCCCTAAAATTATTAATTCATGATACTATTAATTCTACGGGCACATACATTAGAATGAGATGGTCAGCAACACCTAACATGTCAGGTGGCACATTACATCACAGTGTCACCATTTACAAGCATTAACTATAATACTGAGGAAACGAAACCCACCTATTTACCTCTTGGTATTCCCAAACAATTTATATCTTATATACTTAATGTATCTTGGTACAAACTACAGGTTAAAATGTTCATTGTAACCTTTTTATCTGTTCACCTCTCAAGAGATTACGAAGGTCAGTGTGTATGTTTGAAAATGAAGATAATTGTGTAAATAAAATAATTATTGGCTCAATTATGTTTATTGAATGTTTGTACAGCTTTGTAAATGTAAAAACATACCATAATAAATAATGTATTTGTATTGATGACATATAGTATAATTAGATACATAAATGTCTCATTCTGCCTATTATAGTCCGCTGCATGGCCCACCCCCGTATTGACTCCATTGAAACCATTGGCCATGTTGTCCTGGAGTGCGGGGCCGTGGCTGTAGAATGGGCTAAAATCCTTGGGAAACGGCTTAGGGGAGCCTGTGAAGACACTAGACGTCTTCTGTGCTTCTGGCGGGAGCTAGGCTGACTGGAATAGTCAGCAACATCACTCAAAATGGTCCCAGTGACGACTCATTGCGAAAACCATGGAGCCTAATAAACTAAACTAAACATAGGCCACACCAAATGCACGCCACAAAACACTATCACTCTCTACTCTCAGCCAGCCACTACCAACAACCTTTTTCAGGTCATCGGTCCACTTAGTAGGGGGACGTCATACATTATAGTCATATATTTCTATTTATCTTACATTTATATACCTATTATGAGTGGACAGAACTTCAGAGAAAAGTTTAATCATAATTATATCTTCTGAACCAGATGGCATTAATATAAATAACAAGCAATATCAAATAATTTGCCACATTATTTTTTTTTTTCATTTACGCCACATTTTATTTTAGTTTTCATTACATGAAACATAGATAACACTGTAACTTATTCGCTCCTAATAATAGCAGGGTGATATTATATAGCCTAAAGCCTTCCTCAATAAATGGTATATCTAACACAAAAAGATTTTTTGAATCCCAACCAGTAGTTCCTGAGATTAGCGCATTCAAACAAACTCTTCAGCTTTATAATATTAGTATAGATGATAATGATAATAAGTAACTAATCAAATAACCATAAAAATGAGTTGTTTTTCTACTGTATCTACCTTGACATATATAATTCCATTTTCTTCCAGGCTCCAGGAGGTCATGAGCTGACCGTAGACTACTGGAAGCTGGTGGGCCTGGCTCCCCCAGGGGGCGCTGATGCCATCCTCAACGAGGAAGCCCTGCCTGATGTACAGCTGGATCACAGGTAACTATCACTACATAGTATAAAACAAAGTCGCTTTCTTTGTCCCTTTGTATGCTTAAATCTTTGAAACTACGCAACGGATTTTGATGCGGTTTGTTAATAGATAGAGTGATTCAAGAGGAAGGTTTATATGTATAATAACATCCATTAAATAGTGTAGTAAGCTATATATTTTATACCCGTGCGAAGCCGGAGCGGGTCGCTATATATTATAAATATATATAAATAATATAAATAGATTATTATAATCTCTATCTATAGATGTTGTGTATATACACTACTGTGTATAGTTATTATGGATGCAGCTATATAGTGTTATGAATGATATAATACTTTGTCACTTTTATACAGTAAATAAATCATAACTTAATTAGTTGCTTTTGAGCGTGCATACACAAGTATATATTAAGTCCAAAAGAATGGATCAGCATGGCATATAGACTTATCCTTAGTCATTACAGCATTATGGCATTGAGATGGACTATTTGTAACTATTTACTTAGTTTCACAACTCTGTTATCCCAATCTAGATTCTTGCTAAATCTAAAGGTGTATGAGTGGCAATGAAGCGAAAGTGGTTCGTCAGGATCGGGACATATCTCTGCCTATCCCTCTACAGGGAAACGAGCGTGACGTCTATGTATGAATCACTACATAGTATAAAACAAAGTCGCTTTCTCGGTCCCTATGTCCCTTTGTACGCTTAAATCTTTGAAACTACGCAACGGATTTTGATGCGGTTTTTTTAACAGATAGAGTGATTCAAGAGGAAGGTTTATATGTATAATAACATCCGTTAAATAGTGGAGCAGGCTCTATATTTTAGACCCGTACGGAGCCGGAGCGGATCGCTAGTTCTTACTAAACCATCATAACTAACACGTCCTTACTTCTCTTTACCCTACGATAACGTGTTATATGCCGTGTTCCAGGCACATAATGATCCGAGGCGAGAACACGTCCAAGGTGCTGCGAGCGCGTGCCGCCGTGACGCGCGCCTTCCGCGAGCACTTCCACGCGCGCCAGTACACGGAGGTCACGCCGCCCACGCTCGTGCAGACGCAGTGCGAGGGCGGCAGCACGCTCTTCAAGCTGGGATACTTCGGGTATGTGGATACGTCTACAGTGCTCGTAGTGTGTAGTTGTAATTACAATAAACCAATATTTACAACAATAAACCAATACTTAAGTTTATATAATATGCCTATCTGAAGAAAAATGCAGTGCTTATAATTTATATTTGGATTCTCAAGTGAAATTAAGCGAAACACAGGATTTGGGAAGAATTTCTGGAACTTATTGTTTTGTTTCTCTTCCCAAACACTGTCCTAGACCTTTTTTTGTATTTAAATTATGATCTGCCCGTTTAGCGTTCATCGACATAATAACAAGTCCCTACAACTATATTCCGAGTCGCTTTTTATTTGGTGCCATACACATAGCGTGTATAGTTCTATGTTCATATATTATTTATGTTCTCAGTTATGTCTGTATCCGAAATGAATGATTTTCTTTCTGTTATTCCGCAGCCAAGAAGCGTTCCTGACACAAAGCTCGCAGCTGTACCTTGAAACCTGTCTACCCGCGCTGGGCGACGTGTATTGCATCGCGCAGTCCTACCGTGCAGAGCAATCGCGTACCCGCCGCCATCTTGCCGAGTGAGTCACTATAGTATATTCGCATTAAGAAAATAGTGACGTCACAATGTCCCCACGATTTGACCAATGAGACGTGACAACGGTTGTCCGCTATTGGTTAAAGTGACGTTTTTTCTGATTTACTCACGTCTCATTGGCCAGTTGAGCCTTTGAATATCATGTTGTCACTATTTACTTAACGCGAATAGCCTATAATTACGCCTGTATACCTCAATGGGATGGGCAGAGTTACTAAGCCTCTAAGTTTTATTGGGATAGGCAGAGACGGTAGATAAATAACGATGTCGCTTCACTTATAACCATTAACTTTTGTCAAGCATGCCCTTTTGTTTGACATTTTATACACATTCGCTCTGATATAATGAATTTTATCTTCAAGGTTCATTCATTATATGACTGAGGACTAGGGGTAAATTAAACTCACAGGATACCAACATTCCTTTATACTGGACTCAATTAAACCTTACCATACTATCATATTCAATATAGTTATGCTTAAGGTAACCAGTAAAATATTTTTCCCTTAAAATATTTCTAAGGCTCTATCTCTATTTATCTCTAAACTTTCCTTGCTAGAAAGGAAGTAAAGAGAATGCTGACTAACTACCGTTCATCTCGGCATGTCGTAAGAGGCAACTATGAGGAGAATAATCTTAAAAAGTTGCCCAGGCGAGCAACCTGTCACCTATGTTTCATACGGCATCACGATCACAATATTTATGCTAAAATGTGTCATACGAGATATAACTCCAAGGTATATCTCCCTTTCAAGGTAGACAGTACCTACCTTGAAAGGGATTAAAAGACAAATGTTAGTACATCTTCATCAATTATCTTTAACCCATTCCATGCCCATTCCAGATACAGCCACGTGGAAGCGGAGTGCCCCTTCGTCTCGTTCGAGGAGCTGCTGAACCGCCTCGAGGACCTCGTGGTGGACGTGGTGGAGAGGATCCTCTCCTCACCAGAGGCGCACCTGGTCTACGAGCTCAACCCTCACTTCAAGGTGGGTCAACGAAGCTTAGGTCAGGCAACCAAAGATCTTACGGCAAGATAGTCAACTAGTTGATATTAACTTTTACCGGACAGTAAAGCTCGTGCAAATATAACGTCGTTGCGCCTGGAAAAATAAACATTATTTTAAGAAAAACGATCTTTGTCACTGTGAAAACTTCCTAGCTAGCCCGTCATGCCTGTGAAACCCATTGTGTGATATATTAAAATAATACGAACATAGCTTTTTCCGCTATATATCGTTCTAACAAAAATCCGCGTCCTAAAATACCTAACAAACAGTTTTTTGTCTTGTATCAAAAGTTACGATTTTGTTTTTATCGGTTCTTCCAAGCGCAACGACTATAATATATTTGTCTACAAATAGTCAGTGCCTACATTACGTTAGAGGTTTGAATAAGTGTCCATAATCTTAAATTGTGTAGTCAAAAGTTAACGTTTTTACTTTTGCTACATGCATATGCATTGATGTCTTTTAATCCCTTTCGGGGTGGACAGAACCTCGGAGATATAATATCTCCTAGGTCACTTTATAGCATAAATATTGGGGTTGCGATGTCATAATGGAACATTGGTGATAGGTAGGATAGCTAGCCCATCGCCCAATAGATTCTATTTACCCCTACTCCCTTAATCGATTCCTAATACATGGGGGTAGGAATGGCAGCTAGTTAGCATTCTTTTTACGTCCTAGACTAGCACAGGATTTTTGTCAGATTATACGTATATTATTATGCTAATGTACGATTATCTTATTTGGGGTGGACAGAACCTTTAAAACCAAAGAAATGACTTTAGCTCTTGGAATTGGAGTGGCATTATTGTGGAAAATAGGTAGCGTACTGCTATTTTCAATTAACACGTAGTCGCATTTGACAAGCCACTTATAAATACCAATTCAAATAGCTTCAAAAACAAATAAAATACACAGCTGCCCAGGTAGGGAGGTACTAGTTTACGATTGTAACTACAATTATAAATAAAGTTTTAAAAACATTTAGTTATAAAGGCAGATAGTTGCTAATATATTTATGTTTCATACTATGTACTAGTATTGTAATGTATTTGTGTTTCAGAAACCGGAGCGTCCGTTCAAGCGCATGAGCTACATAGAGGCGCTGCAGTACCTCAAAGACAACAACATCACCAAGGATGATGGATCTTTCTACGAGTTCGGGGAGGTACAGTATGCTTATACTCGCTGTGGTCTTTAAATACATACATTCACGGCCTTGAATCCCTTGTGTGGTGGACAGAACCGTTAGTTTTAGCATAAACATTGGGATTTTGATGTCAGATATGGCTATCTGGGGAAACGAAATGATCAGCTGATGACAGTGTTGTAATCTCTAAAAATTGTCGAGAGGCTTATGCATATAATTTTTTTTTAATTAGGGCACAGATAATATAATACTACAGTAAGTAAGGTAAGGGAGTGTCCTTACGAAATACCGAGAACAAAGCGAAGAGCGTTCTAATTTCATTCCAGACTTTAAATTGAACTAGTTTGTTCTCAATATAACAATATCATTAACAACATTGCTCAAACCCATCATTATTGACGACCACCATATTTACACCTCCGTGGCGCGATCGGTCCCCAGTTCGATTCCCGGTGGAGGCAGAGTTAAGAACTACGCTTTTCTTCTGCTATCCAGTCTGATCGTTGATTATATATGCTATATATGTATTTATCTATATATAATAACGTTGACTAGTACCCTTAACACAGGTCTTAAATGTACTTACCAAGGGGCTAGTTCAATTGGTGTAATAACGTCCTACAATATTACTATTATTTAATTTCCAGGACATCCCAGAGATGCCAGAACGCAAGATGACCGATAGCCTCGGGGTGCCGATCCTGCTGTGCCGGTTCCCAGCGGAAGTGAAGTCTTTCTACATGTCACGCTGCGGCGACGACAAGAGACTCACTGAGAGCGTGGATGTGCTTCTGCCTGGGGTGGGGGAAGTGGTGGGGGGTTCCATGAGGATCTGGGACTACGATGAGCTTATGGAAGGTCAGTTTGTAGACTACAGGTTCATAATAGAGATATATGCCTATCTACGTGTTTACCGTACATGTAAGTCAGTGCTTATAAATCGTAACACGGCTTGCTGCATGTGACGAATAGTATTGACTATCAGTCTGGTTAACACGTGGGGCCGTTTATGTTTTTGTTTTATATCTACGTATACTATTGTTGATAAACAGGCGGGATGTGTATGTATGAGTCTAAAGGATAAAATTGCTCGATTGCAATTGCACATATGGACTCCCATATGATCCTATGGCTGCCCCACAAGAGGTGGTGGTCGTGAAGTGTGTATGCTCCAATAAAATGGATAAGTAAGCGTATAGGATAAATTAATGTTATTGGGGTAAAGGTGAAAGCAACAAAGGAATTTCTGTGGCGGTGGCTATTATAGAATGAATAATAAGAAGTAGAGAATGCTTTTGAGTCGTATTATGATATATTGAGAAAATCACATCATAGACCTAATTTACCTTTTTCATTTACCACTTAATTCATATGTTTCCCCTACTAACTACCTTATTTCCCTTACAGGCTACAAGCGCGAAGGCATAGACCCCTCCCCCTACTACTGGTACACGGAGCAGCGGCGCTTCGGCTCCGTCCCCCATGGGGGGTACGGCTTGGGTCTCGAAAGGTTCCTCTGCTGGTTGCTAGCCAGACCCCATATTAGGGACGTCTGCCTGTACCCAAGGTTCCTGGATAGATGTACTCCTTAAGGGTGTACGGGGTAAGGGGTAAAAGGGGTTGGAAAAGGTTGATGAGGTTAATGGTGTGATGTGTAGGTAGGTGTGTAATGTAAAAAGGTCTGAAGATTACAAAATAACTAAAGAAATTTATGTTCTAATATATGTCAATGGTGGTGTTATATGTAAATGGTGAAAATACGGTATACAACCAACCTAATACAATAACATCACTAATTGAAAGTCCAATAATAGTAATAATAATGGAATCGTTGTTATTGGATATGGTAGTGAAGAAAACACAATAACAATATTGATTATTGTTATTCTGACTTATACCAGCATGTTAAGATCTTGTCGACCATTTTCAATTCCATTTCTTATTTCAATTCAAAGTTAAATGTTTTCTCTTCTGAACCAAGGTACTGTGTAACAAAGTGGCATTACTTAAAATACTAAAGTATGTAAGCTAATGTGAAACATCTAAGTTGTATAGAATGAGACAGTTCCAGCGTCTTGTAAATCTTCGTCACACCATTTAAATGATTTTGCTGCAAGGTGCCTAAGCAAGGGATTTTTTAATTGCTTACTCCACTCTGATAATAACTAATTTATGGTTCTTAAGTTGTTGATTAATGTATTTATTAAACAAAAATTTTTATATACTTGTAACTTTTTCACATTTCGTTTTAGTGTCATATTATAAAACTAAATTTTAAAGTATGTAATTTATATACAACATTCAATAAGTAAAATCTACTTAAAACTCAAAAGTTCGATTAAATATGTATTTATTTAAAGATTCTGCATTCTTTACTTGCATTTAAAATGTTGAAGTATCTAATAAGTATATGTATAAATAAATATTTAAGCTTAACACGTTGTTTTCTCTTTTCCCAAACAGATGTTTTGATAATAAAAAAGCGTTTATGTATGTGTATTACTATTAACATTATTATCCATTCAGACAAACCATTTTCACTTTGAAATGGATATGAAGTAACCATTTCTTCTGACCTTATTTTCGGAGATAAATAGCGTGAAGTGTATGTGTAATAACATTCACAAAAAGAATTGTATGTAGAAAAAACAAGCATTATTTTACTAAATACAAATAAAACAACGTCTATCCGTATAAAAGTTTTATTCTAAATTACAAACACATTTATCCAAACTATTACTATTATTATCAATTTTTTTTATTCTAGGTTTTAGATGCACTTCGGTATTGCTTACGATCATAGTAGTCTACAATTTTATGATTTAGCTTCAACGAGATTTATGTACTTAATGTAACAATATAATTATTCTTCATACATCCCCACTACTGCTGTAACTAACTTTATATAAAAGACTTGTTTAAAAACCAAATATGTTGTCTTACATACAAGTCTAAAGCATGTACTTTCACTATTTCAAGAGTATTAATAGATTCATACATACAAATATATGTAGCGTGGAGAACCGAAGAGCTTGCATGAGAAGTTAAATTGATGTGACTACAGAATATTGTCATTCATCTGTCTGTATATATTTCGTTACGATAGGTATGTACTAAAATACATATGAATACAAATATAGCTGTTTTATATCAACTTTAAAGTATAAGAGTACTAGTGACCCGCTCCGGCTACGCACGGGTATAAAATATATAGCATACTCCACTATTTAATGGATGTTATTATACATTTAAACCTTCCTCTTAAATCACTCTATCTATTAAAAAAAACCGCATTAAAATCCATTGCGTAGTTTCAAAGATTTAAGCATACAAAGGGACAGAACAAGCGACTTTGTTTTATACTATGTAGTGAAGTATTTTCCTATAAATTCGTGTCAGGCAGTGTTCTATACTATTTCTAAGCCTCTAAGTAGTTGTTGCTTCAAGGCAGCCATTCGACCTCGTTGTCTTTGATCTGCTTGACCCTGAGGTCAGGATTTGGGGGCTCCGTCAGCTCCTCTTTGGATGAAGAGACTTTGTTGTACACTTTCTTGCCGGCATCCACTACGTACTCCACGCCATCGGCTGGAAATAATAAAAAAACAATCTTTTTAAAATACATATATTATGGACATATATATATATATTTATATATATATATATATACACACACATATATACATATATACATATATATATATATACATATACATATATTATGCATACATGAAAATTTTCAAGGTTGATAAAACCTTGGACATAATATCTCCTTGGTTACGTTTTAGCATAAATATTTGGAGTTAAAAAAGATAAATGCGTTCACGACCATCAACCATTTCCGGGGTAGTCAGAGATTCAGGTGTCCATCTTCGCAATTGCGAAGGTAGTAATTCTATGGCCACCTCGAACCCACGTGTTGAACAGATAGTCAGTACCCAAGGTGTCGGTGGTAAGCCATGTAACCATTTACAAGCACTAACTCGGGGAACAGGTAGGTTTTCTTACGATGTTTTCCCTCACTGAAGTATTCAAAAAACGTTATTTAATACATATTTATACCCAAGTGAATGGAATCTATTGGGCGATGGGTCTGTGATTAATGTTCCATATGAGAGCTCAAAACCAATATTCAGGCTAAATATGCGACCATGGAGATGTTTTCATTCCTCCAAGTATCTGCCCACACCAAGGGATAAAGGGACGTGAATGTATTGTATGTTACACTAAAGTTCTTTTATTCAATGTGGGGTGAACACTACAAAGGCGATATATAATACTAATACTTTTAATATAACTCTAAGACTTATGATTAAATTATTTTATTTTATTAGTGCCTAGCTGACAGTCTAATAGATTGTATTAACCCCTAGTCCCTTTAGTCACCTCCTACGATAACTGTTTTACAACTATTTTATATATTAGTATTCTATTTCCGGCCTGGAATAATACGAGTATATAAGATTACAGGGATATAGTATAGAACAGGTTCCTTACTCCACTAATTAACTTTGACAGCCACTCAACCGCGTCGCTATAGCGATACTTCTGCGTCTCGGCCGTAAAAGTGGCACTCTGCTAATATTTTGACAGCCACGCTTGTGCCTCAATATCGATACTATGGCACTTCAGTGGCACCTCAGTGGCCACTCAAGTATGGAAATGTCAATAGAGGAGTACGAAATATAAGGATATTGAACTGCCATTGACTGACGTTTGGTTAGTGGAGTAGTTCAGATGTAGTTCGATAGCGCCTCAGTGGCCAAAATTTGTTAGTAAAGTGCCAAAAGTGTCAAATTACGGCCACTGATGTGCCACAATATCGATATTGAAGTAATATTGTGGCTAAAATGAATTAGTGGAGTAAGGGCCCAGAAGCGTACTTAATACGACATTAATAATATTTATTTATTTAAAAATATGAACAATAATCTTTATAGGATCATAAAAATACCCTATATATAATAATAACAATAAAACATAACCAGAACAACAAACATAATTACTTCCCATTCATAACATAACTTAGAACATTGCATTAGCATTTTAAATAACCTAGATTCCTACCCATGTACTAAGTTGGTATGTTTCAAACCTGTTCATTGCTTAGGCCTGCATATTTGCCTAATTACCTATAACCTCAGAATATGTAGTTATCGGTAATCATTGCATAGCTAATAAACTTACATATTTTTATTATTACTGTACGATCACAAACATATAGCCGTTTTTCTTTAAATGGGCAGACAGATATCACATTGAAAGGAAAATATACCCTCTCAAGTCCACGGAAGAGTAGAATAAAATATATAAGGTTTCGTTTTATATAACCTTATGTTGGGGACTAAATGTAAGAAATTAAAGATATTTCTGTTAGGTCAAGTAAAATTACAGCCACTTTGGATAGAGTGTAATAAAAATTTTTTTACTATCTCTAGTCACTTATACCTTCTATGAGAGAATCAGTAAGAAGACAGCTTATTATATTCTAGTACCAACTTATTATGGTATGTAGTAAAATGGTATCATGTCTCAATTAAGTGATCTAGTTTTGATAACCTAAGCACTAAGTTATTGTGTCGGCACAGAATTTATTAGGTCATTTCTAGTATTTAGTTTATTGACTAAATAGCGACGAACTCAATTGCGTAGTACGATATGTTATGTTTAATATTACGTACACTCGTACGAACGTACTCGTAAACTAACGTCATTCTATAACTTTTAGGGTAGATATAATTACGACATTCTAAGGTAGATTCTTCACTTTAAAAAGAAATGTTAAAACTGTTTGAACTTAGAGGTCATTTTCATAGCTTTCAGTGCTAGTTTGTAAAATAACCCTGAGAGACATTGTTTTATTATCAATAATATTGAATACTGGCAACAAGTTTTTCAACCAATCTTTCTATAGTTAGACTTTCACCCATAGTCCCTGAGTCACCTCCTTCCCTATAAAACTCACCGATAACTCCGCCAGTCTTCCTGACAGCCTGGCCGATGTTGTGGGTGGAGAAAGTGTCAGGATTGATGTCAATGTTGACTCCGTCGTGGTCGTGGGGACACTCCTTTTGAGAGATTATGGACAGGTCGTAGGGGTCGATGCCGAATGAAGCTAGTTTGGATGTCATCTGGAACAAGACATGATAAAATAAGTACTTAATTTACGATATGCTACAGCCTTAAGGGCTCTACAGACTACCGCCGAGCTGGACACCTTTTGAGATTACCACTAGCTGTGTGATGTCATATTTGAAATGTAATTTAATTGAATGAAATGTATTTTTATGTATTGTGTATTATGTAATCCAATAATATGAATAATTCAAGAATATGTAATCCAATAATTGTCTATGAATTCTATTGTAAATAATTTATGTGGATGCCTCAATAAAGATATTATTATTATTATATGGATAGTTGAAGAGGCATATGTCCAGCAGTGAACTTTTATAAGTTGATGAATTGATCGCGGCAAGGACATGCCAAACTCAGATTACTCCGCAAGGGTTAATGGTCGTGAAAGTATGTAGATAAAACTTAAGTAGCTTCTACGACATGCTGGGAACAAAAAAACTGACAATAAAACAAGCAGATAGTAAGTAGTTATTCTTCTATTTATATATCAGATATTTTTCAGTTTTGTCACAGAAATAAGAATAATATGTTTGGCTGAGTTACACATGAGAAATTCATCATGATCGTTCAAGGAGGCGTTAGATATTCTCTATTTATACCATAAGAGGAGTGGCATAAACATTATGTACGAATATCGTATATGTGCGTTAATTTCTTTATTAAATCGTCTTGTTACCATCTGTCTCTGTGACAAATCTGACAATATGTCTCTGAATGAATGTTCCTCTCTCTTACCTTGTCGAAGTAAGCCTGGCTAAGCTCCTTGGTCCTGGACAGCAGGGTGGCTGATCTCCTGTGCGCGAAAGCCAGCTTCTGGCAGGTGAAGATGGCGGCGTACGTGGAATAGTCAGTCGTCAGGATTGTGTAACTTGCCGAGCCGCCGACGCCTGAAGGAAGCAAACCGTTAGTTTGGTTATCTAGGTTTAAAGAACTTTATTTCTCAAAAAACAACATTACATTCACTTCATTTGAGAATATCATAGACAAGAAATATGTAATCACACGTGAACAGAAACGTGAAATTACATTAAAAAATATTGACTTCAAAAGTACAATTACTTACAAAAGTTGTTACCTATCTATTTTAATTGTTTATTAATTTTGTAGTTATTTGTTTAGACGACATTATATACTTTTTTAATTTTATCTACATATATCATACAACACTGGGAACCTAATAATAAATATAATAAGAATATATGGACATTATTACACCAATTTATCTAGCCCCTTGGTAAGTTCATTTAAGACTTGTGTTAAGGGTACTAGTCTACGTATATTTAATAAGTGTAGGCTTATGATATATAAATAAATACATATATAATCAACAACCAGACTGGAAAGCAGAAGAAAGCGTAGTTCTTAACTCTTGCTCCAGCGGGAATCGAAACCGGGACCTCACGAATTAGCGTTCAGGTAGTAGTACAGCAACACTTGTGTTAGGCTGTGTTCAGACGTGCGCGTTTTGTGCGCGTTTTCTGCGCGCGCGGATTCAGCGCGCGTCGCGTGTCTTCCCAAACGCTAACGTTTTCTGCGCGCGCTGAATCCGCGCGCGCAGAAAACGCGCACAAAACGCGCACGTCTGAACACAGCCTTAGAAGGTCCCCGCTCCATTCTTATATATTTTAGTTACAACGACAAGTATACACATATATACAGGGTGGCGCATACGAAGATTTGTTCTTAGGAACCATGTCACCGATTTTGATAAAAAGAAAAACTGCATTCATACTTTCTTTGAAAAAACAACTGTATCCGGTACGGGAATCGAACCCGGTTGCTTGAAAAAATAAATTGGCCCTTTTCACTTTTTCTTTTTAAATATCGATTGTGTAGGTCTTAAGCTGTAAATGTCTCTATGAAACATGGTGTCGGAAATGAATAAAATGCATTGTTTTGGCATTTTTTAGTTTATCATAGTAGTTTCATACACCGTAACAATATTCAACAGACATGTAAAATAATCTCTATGGCTGTTTGTAGTTTTGTACTTCCCTACTGGTTACATACACCCTATCATGTGGAATTAGCATTGCATTAATCCTTTGAGGAGTTTAGGTAACTACAGTAATCAAAAAATAACAATCTATTGAAAAGTACACTTAAAGTGACGTATTAGAAAATTTCCATACCAAACCATATTAGAAAATTTCTTGTGGGATTAAGAATGAATTTTAATAAACAAGCTATGACACCATTGAAGACCTAAAAGTAGCAATAAAGTCAATTATAACGCAAATTCACCACATGAAAATACAAAATTCAATAGTAAGATCGTTACCTAAACGTGTTGAATATTGTATTGGAAACAACGGTGGTCACTTAGAAAACCTATTATGATAAACTAAAGTATGCCAAAACAATGCATTTTATTCATTTTCGACACTATGTTTCATAGAGACATTTACATCTTAAGATCTACACAATTGATATTTAAAAAGAAAAAGTGAAAGGGCCAATTTATTTTTTCAAAGCAACCGGGTTCGATTCCCGTACCGGATACAGTTGTTTTTTCAAAGAAAGTATGAATGCAGTTTTTCTTTTTATCGAAATCGGTGACATGGTTCCTAAGAACAAATCTTCGTATCTCTTATAGTTTCAGACTTTCCCATACTGACCGTTTTGAATGCGCCACCCTGTATATATAGCTTGTTGAAACCTTAGCCAAAGGAAAAATTGCCAGCTAGTGTATATTTTGTCCATATCTCATAGATCTTAACCTTTATCTTTTTATTATCTTACACGTTCAAATGAGCTAAGTTGAATTTAGGAATTAAAGCTACCAGTAATGGCTATTACTGTTCAATTAGATTCGGCGATAAACTTCTCATTAAATAAAACTTTGGCTTTGATAAGTCATTTTATGCTGTGTGTAATAAAAAAATAATTACATCTCGGAAACTATGTCTTAGTCACCTTTTTCGATTCATAACAATATCAAACACGAGTTAATTGCTTTTACTTACGTCACCAAATAATAAGTCAATATTGAAACTAACTTATTTTTAGATAGCCACATTGATACGTACGATCACTGAAGTTAAACAAAGTTTGGTTTGGTCATTATTCGATGGACGACCATCCCTATGACATTTTTCATAAACCATTGTGAGATTTTTCTCGAACCCACGTGTTGACCAAGTCAGTACTCAAGTTGACAGGTGGTCAGCCATGTCGCCATTAACCAGCACTAACTTTTACCTGTTCGGGAAACAGGTAGGTTTCCTCACGATATTACCATTGTGACACCTACGAGTACACTCCTTTCATTTGTATAAAGCAACAACTCTGAATAGGCATTTTCTTATCACCCTAACGATCCCGTACTTTAGTGGTCGTGAGATTGTTTTGTTTTATTGTTCATCCTATTCATATTATTAATAATAATATTTAGGACATTATTACACCCATTGATCTAGCCCCTTTGTAAGTTCATTTAAGACTTGTGTTAAGGGTAATAATCAACGTATATTTAAGAAATATGTACTTATTATGTATAGATAAATACATATATAGCATATATAATCAAAGACCAGACTGGAAAGCAGAAGAAAAGCGTAGTTCTTAACTCTGCCCGGAATCGAATCCGGGACCTCACGATTAGCGTTCAGGTGCTTAACCAATCGCGCCACGGAGGTCGTCAAAATTATAACTCACAAGATTCCATCCACCCCGACATGGATTAGAGAACATTAATGTATATGTATGTATTGTAATATAACTTACTAAGTGGAAAGCGGACCCTCATCCTAGCTGGTACCCCCGTGTCAGGCACAGTGAGTACACCACTGTACTTGTACTCGTGCTTCAAAGGTGTCAGACCCAGGACAAAGTGTTGAGACACCTGCTCCAGGTTGAAGGTCCCAGGTTCCTCTAGCTTGGTGAAGTTGTACGTGATGCAGTGGGAGGCGGTTGAGGTCTTGCGGAGCACGTACCAGACGCCCAGCATCTGAAAAAGATGGGGAATCAGGAGCTGGTTTTGTGACAGGTGGATAGGACGTCGAAGATTATATATACATACAAATCAGGCCCATTGACCTACAGAGGGGTAGAGATATCGGATGTTTTTTTGTCTCAATCCTGACAAAACACTTTCGCGTTATTGACATTCATACACCTTGTACACTCGGCTGTTAAAGGTAATTCTAACGTTAACATTTTTCAATATGTTTTTCGGATTGCCATTTGTCATATTGAACTGACCCCTACATAACTGGCCTTTTACCTGCTCATCATATTATATCCCTTTTCTCAATTTAGCTCGGGTAACAGTCAGTAGTATGAGACTCCACGGATTAAAATACGTGTTTTTCCGTGGTTGAGGTGTATAGCACCTGAGAGATATTATAAGATTATTTATGTGAGGGCTTGAAGCAGGGATCTGACAGGATGCTTAGATGTTGACCATTAGATTAAATCTACCATAGACACATTAATACGCAGCCCTATTCCCTATTATAATTGAGTCATACGTCTCTACATAAAGCGATGAAAGACACTTAGTAGCAACCGATCTTCGTCCCAGCTAGCACTAGACCAGTAGTAGCATAGACGTAGATTTAATGGATGGATGGACATGAATAAATGATATAATAGCCCCTGTCTGAGAGTTATATAAAATGTTAACTAGCTGCCGTTCTTTACAACAATGCGTAAGCAAGGGTAGGGAGAATTCAACCCAATAAACATGTTCAAAAAGATATGAAGTTTCCAAGTTTCTGTACAAATCGAAAGAAATAAAAGAACATAAGTTTATGTTCTTTAATAGCTGTGATAGGTAGGTAACATACATATTACATACACGCTTCCGTGTTCGATATCGGTTAACACTTAATAAGCTTCACGTAAACATGTCTGAGAAGGTTAAAGTTGAAAAACATTTACGAGTCAAACCTCAGGTCATTGCTTTACTTAAATGCCAAACATTTGTGTAACGGAATTCTTAATAAACACCTATTTGGTTTGTCCGTTTAACTAGCTTATTCTTGGAACACTTTAGGTTTGATTAATCAAGAAACATTAACAGTTATAATACCAAAAATAGCCAAAAGTTATAGTATTACCCAATCTACGATGATTCGGGAAGATATACAGCTAGTTAGCGTTCTATTAAAGTCCCAGCTAGCACTGGATTAAAGTGTAATGCAAGCCTTAACAATATGGCTTCTCTAATACAATATTCAAAATGACGTCTTTTATAAATAATTATTTGTTGTCGAGTCAATCGCTACAAATACCATAATTACATATAAAACTACTGATGGACAGTGAGAATAACATGTATTTATGGTATATTGAAAAAGGGTGACGTTAGTAGTACCTAGAGATCCCGCCACATAAGCTGGCAGTAGCCAAACTTGGAACTAAATTTGACGTTTCCGCAATTGCGTGTTATTTTGTATGAAAGGTAAATTTAGTATTACCAGCGTTGTGTTTTTTGCCCACTCTTTGTAATTTTTATGTTTGTTAAGGGTGATTATAATAAATTGATTTCCGGAGTTTCTTGTTAGTTCTTCTCCAAGCTAGGGTCTCCGCTGATCTAACCTCGGTAAAAAATATGTAAAGACAATGCTCAGTGCCATGTTTGAAATAGTTTTTTTAATTTATACTTAGATCATAAGATAACTTTCAAAGAGAGCTTGTGATATTTATAATTTTGAATATATTATGGCAGATGGAGGCGTCGCCGCAGTTGCATAATTCACTGTTGCCAGTAAACACGCCAAAACTAGCAATCACTGTGCCATACGGCTCGATACATTATAGGTTTCATTGTAACGGTCTTTGGTTGCAGAGCTATAAACTCAAATAAAACAAATTAATATATCAAAGTCAAAAGTCAAAATATTTTTAGACCGTTACAAATGAAACCTATAACGTATCGAGCCGTATGGCACAGTGAGTGCTAGTTTTGGCGTGTTTACTGGTAACACTGAATTACGCGACTGTGGCGACGCCCCCAACTGCCAATTTATATGGCGGGATCTCTATAACCGCCCAGTGTGTATGAGATGATGTATGAGTGTCAATGAAGCGAAAGTGGTCCGTCAGGATCGGCACAAATTGGGATCTCTGCCTACCCCTCTACAGGGAATCAGGCGTGATGCGAGACCCTTTTAACATTTTTTTCAATCGATTCCTCTGTTTATTTTAGAATGTTAATAATAAAATAAATAAAAAAATAATGTTAGAATTCTCATTCTTCTTATTACTTTCCTTTCTTCCTGACGTATTTTAAGTGGTAACTATTGTATCACAATCTTAATGTCATCTTTTACGTTTGTTTTGAACCACAGACCTAATCAACAACTTGAAAACCAGCTTTGGGTCATGAGCACGACGTTTCTAATCGCAAACGGTTTATTAATAAAAAAAATACATTTCGAGCCATGTTTCCAATCTGATACTCTTAAATACAGCGTTCACACACCCAAGACTTATGATACGCTTATTTCAAAGGTTTCCTTGAAGAAAAAAGTGTTTGTTTACGCACAGTTATGTTTACTTCGAGATAAGCTAGTTTGGCGATTTCGTAATTAAACTCTTAATTAGTCAACTTGTTTTTAAACGGGCATTAAAAGAAGTACATACTATTTTGTAAGAAGAATTTGTAAGATGATACACACGAAAAATCTATCAATATGTCACATAATATTGCATATTAATGCCATCTTTGCACTTGTTATCGTTAAAATTGAAATGGACTAAGGACCAAATATACCGCCGAGTCTGTCACCCCAAAGGGGATAAAAGAATATAAGTACTGTTTATGTTCTTACAAATAGATCAAATCCTTAAAGAACCTTCAAAATACAATACCTCCCGTGTTAACTGAGTTTAGCATATTAATCGAGGTTATAGTAACAAAAATGGTATGTTGAAAATTGGTGAAGAATTGCTAGTATATCGCCCTATATGCCTTACCATTATTCCCTTATTCACCCATAGAACACACTGAATTAAACCCAACAAAAACCATAAACATTGTCACCCCAAACCAAACCATCAACAAAGACAACAAAAACAAATAAAAACATACCTTATTCATATCAAAATTAGGCATGGGTTCCACTGTAGGACAAGAACCCAGATGATAGGTATGGGACTCCACATCCCTCCCAAACAGGGCTATCAAAGCACAAACAGTTACTACTTTAAGCCACATGTTGACGTGTGTTCTTCCCGAGATCCGGAGAGCGACTGAAGAGAAATGATTCATTGGTCAACTCAATGGTAGTGTGTTAATGCTGTATGAGTAACATAACCGGTTTATGGTACAGGAGGTGTTGTTACATGATGTAGTTTAATGAAAGATGCCTGTTGTAGGATGTGATTAAGGGACTGCATGGTAAAGTATTGGGATATATAGTATGACATAATAAATATCATATTAATGTCAGATAGTGTACCCGACTGTATAGTGACGGAATTGATATTACATATGTAAGATTTCTGATGGGCTAGGAAGAAGATTCTTCGCTACGTCGCATTACAATTGTAGATAAGTACAGATTATATATTATGCATTTCTAAAGTATGATAGGATTAATATAGGTACTTTTAAGAATAATAACTTATTATTCTTAAACCAAAAATTGAAACACTGTAAACCTTCCCAATTTCTAGTGTTTTTCAACCAAAAAGGATAATACTATTGTCTCTATATTATATTATTATGTACCTCCCTGTGCATAAAACATTGAGATCATTCATCAAATGAACTTTTAAACTATAGATAACGCATAATATACAGAGGTTCTGAGAATGTGTTATCTTTATTACTCACTTTATACACATGATTAACATTATGCCATATGGACTAGATAGAGGTCATAGGAACCCTAGTTTTCTTAGGTATAATAGGGTGATAGACTAGCAACCATCAACATTCATAACTTTTTACAACTTTCTTTTCATAAAAAGGCTTAGTTACGAAATTATCTTGAACCTTACATTCTGGCTCAACATAAGGCAGTTATGGACGGGAATTTGTATGTGCTTTATATCTTTATGGCTTTAATATAAAGAATTTTCACGTTATACAATCGGTTTTAAGTGGAGAACCATCGGCACTATCCTTAGTATAATCAGTTGGATTGTTATAGCATTCATATTAAATATTCGTGTCAGGTTGTTAATCCATCATTTAATAGATCACCAACATAGTTTAATTACTTACTTATATCTAATCTTACACAAAATACATTATATGAACCTAGGTTTCAGGTTCGATTCCCGTTGAAGCCTCCACCAATGTTATTAGAACCAACAAAGCACAAAGAATCACAACAAAGCATATTACGTAAGAGTCGAGCGGAAGGTTTCATTGAGATTATGAGAAACCACTGGATCAGTATAACAGGCTAGAGGGACTATGATACTGGTATTTACTAGGATATCATTGAAGATTAATATCATTGAAGATAGATATACACAGATAGAACATATGCGGGATAGTCAAACACTTGAATGATCCTTACAAATCTCTCTTCTTATCATTACTTTTGAGCTCTATGTTAAAAAGACTGACTTTACAGTTAATAAATTAAATTGAATATTCTAATTTTATAACGTTCCTCATTAATAGGTGTTAGTGAAACAAGAAGAATTTGTCAGGGACATTTATCGTTTGTCTCAGACCATCCCTTTGGGAGGTAGAAGCGTTATTATATTAATGCATGTAACTCAATAAAATTAGACGATATAATATTGTAAAGAAAAATCTAAGAATAACCATCCATTCACATCGTTTCTACTTTAAGCCCGAACCCATAGTCACCCTACTCTAACTGATCTATATTATGAGTCACAGAATCTGCACGTGAGTGACAGTGATTGAGTCCATTCATTCGGTGAGTCACACTGACTCAAAGGTCACTACAATGGCCACTCAGTTTATAAATAAAGAATGTGTATGTTGCTTGTTATTGGGGGCTGAATAGAATTGAACAATGTTAGTTTAATTTAATACGCTTGCGTGTTTTAAATGATACATGGTGAACAGAATTTTGGAAAGAATAACTAACGTGGTCGTGATAATCTTCATATTGAATATTTGTGATAGATGCTAGCCCAATAGATTCCATTGTCCCCTAGTCCCTTAGTCGCCTCCAAGGGCATTTAGCTTGCACTGGATAAGTAAGTTATCAGAGTAAGTTGATTCTGTATGTAATATGTAAAGCCTAAATATATTCGAACAATACTGATACGTAAAGTTATTTTGTGAATTAATACATATTTTTCATATACGGTGAGGAAAAACATCGTGAGGAAACCTACCTCTTCCCCAAACAGGTGATAGTTAGTGTTTGTAAATGGCGATATGGCTTACCACCTGTCAGATTGAGTACTGACTATCTGGTCAACATGTGGGTTCAAGGTGGTCATAGAATTATTACCTTCGCAATTGCGGAGATGGACACCTGAACCTCTGACTACCCCGGAAGGGTTAATGTTCGTGAACGCGTTTGTCTATGTCTTTTCATAACGTAACTAATATTGTAATATATATTGTAATGAATATTGTATGGGCAAGTCGCAAAATCTGTTATGGGGTCTCATCCTAACAAGACGTAAGACATTCAAATAAACACTATACCATAATGAATGAGGATTATGTTCTAAGTTATATGACCGCGGAGGATGCATCCAGGATCAAGTTAGAAAGGTATACAAGATATCTGCATACCCCATGTAGGAAGATGTTTATTAGCGTATTTATTCTTAAGACCTTTATTCGTAGATGTGTAAGATTTAGTCATGGAAATATGTATGTTTGTTTGATAAATTGGATACAATTGAAATTTGGAAAATATGTGTGTTTGTTTGAAATTGGCAGATAGAAATGTGTATTTGAAAAGATTTCTGCCCACCCCTTTGGGAACCATGTAACTGAAGTCAATGTAAGTATCCACAAATATTAAGAGAAATGATTCTATATAAAATAAAAGACAAAAATAGAAAACCACAATAAATATTTATTTGTATAAAAACCCTATCCTATGACAAATAAATAAATAAATTAACTTAAAACTAGAGTTTAAAATCTACTTGTATTTACAAAAAATCGTCAGTCACGTCCTAGCCGTCGCGAGAATCACACGTTTTTCAATTATTCCCTCGTGCAAATCATTCTGCATCTGTAAGGTGCATTCTCTATCATATGCTGGGGATCAGTGCTGGTTACTGTCAGACTTTTGGATAAATCTGTTGCTTCATTATCCATATCAGATTTTGAAGGGAATTTCGAAAGTGTTGTTGTTTTTTCTAAGTCTTGCATGTCTTCAGGTTGTGATCTACCAAGAGTAGGTGTGTTGGGTCTAGAATTTGTATCAAACTTGGAAATGTTGACTTTGAAAGTAGGTTTCAATAAGGATTTCCTAGGTTCTTTTCGTCTAATTTCTGTTCTGTCAGGTAACACTTTCTGCTCCAATATCTCGCTTGGCGATTCAGCTGCATCCTTCTGTCGTAAATAAACTAGTTTCTTCGGTTTTGGAAGTACTAGTTTTGTTTTCAACAGTGACTTGGTATCCAGAGGTTTGATGGTCGTCAATTTAAGGTTCAGCCTCTCTTTCAAAGATTTCGGTGTAGTTGTAAGAGGTGACTGGAGCTGGCTACTTGGGACTCTTGGCACGTTCAAAGGTTTAGCCAAAGCTCGTTCTTGAGCGTTCATTTTCAGGCTCTTCAAAGGGTTTTTGATCAGTTCCGGTGCTGGAGTTATGGGAGTGACCTTAGGATGAATGTGACTCCTGGAGGTCTGCTTCTGCTGCCCAGGTCCAGCTGGTTGTCGTATGCGTAGAGGAGTTTGTTCCCTAGGTACTGGCCTCTCCGCTCTAGCCCTCACGGATACAGGTGAACTGGCTGAGCTTCCAATCCTTTCACGTCTTGTGTTAGTAGAGAATTTCGAACTCCTATCTTTGGGTGTCACTTTCTTGGCATACTTAAACTTTTTCTCAACTTCGCCTTTTCGGAATGCACTTTGCTTAGCCTTGGGTTGTAGCTTCTTACTTTGTTTAGACACTCTTGGGGCTAGGCCTAAGAACTGATCGTTTAGAGATGCTAGATGAGACGCAATATTAAAGTTGAGTTCCTCTATTTTGTCATTTAGATCTGAACGGGCTGTGGAGTCGAATAATCCCTGTGGCTGTGCATTGATAGCCTGTCCTAGGAGTTTGTCGCTCTGCAATTTAGCATCATCCAGGGTTGTCGCAATATTCTGGTGTATAGTCGTCATGGCATGAGCCAGATTCGAGTCTACATTCGCCTTTATATCTTCTAGGTTGGGCGCAGGGAGCGGCTGCAGGGATGACCCTAAAAGAACCATGGGAACTTCACGCAAGTTTTGGGTCAAATCATGGACCGAAGGGAAATTAGCTTTAGGAATAGCTCCCAAAAGATCTGGAACCTTCATACTTGCTCTGATGGAATCCAAATCTGGGAACGTTGGAGCCAGGTTCAATAATGGTCGTTTCAATCCCAAGGAATCAAAGTCTAGGTTTGAAGGGAAGTTCAAGGCTGGTAGTGTAGCTCTTAGTTTCGGCTTGCTGGCTTCCACGTCACTATCGAACAATTTAGGAGTAGCTTGTCTGAGATTGGTATCCACATTGGCTAAAGCACTCCTCACTTTACTTCCCAAGTCATTTATATTAGATATAATTGGCAATGGAGAGTTCATCGTTAAAATATTTGGTATACTACTTGCAGTAGTGACGTCATTGGTGTCTGGTTGAACGATGAGTGCATGCGCTAAGGGAGACCACAATATACCAAGCGGCTGTTTACCTAAGACCATACTTTGTACATGTTCACTTGCCCCTGTATCCATTTCTGGGATATTTTTTTCTTGGATTTCCGATGCCTTAGCATCTGCACATTTTTGGGTACTAGCTACATTGCTTTCTATGGGTTTGATGTCTGGTACTTCAGGATTTTCACTCAGTGAGCCCATTTGCTCTGTACCTTGTGCTTCGATTCCTTGATCAGGTGAAATTTCTGTATCTCCACACTTGAAGCCTCCCATACCATTTTGGAATTGGGCAAGAGCATTTCGACAGTTAAACAGTTCCAGTTTCAAACTTTCTTTAGACAATTCCATTGAATCCTCGATATTCTTCAACTCATCTTCATTACTTGGTAGTTCTCGAATTTGTTCAAACGGCATTGTTCGGAAGTGTACGTTAGAGGTCTCTGGAACTGCGTCATCAACAGATTCAAACATGTCAAGTTCTGGGATGTTTTCAACTTCACCAACAACGCCACTGTAATCATAATCATCCTCCGTTTCCCCACCGAGAGCATCATCTTCCATTCCATAGTCTAAATCTCTGGGGACATCGTCATTGAGTTGCGAGGCGTCTTGACTTACATCAGGTGCTGAACTTTCATTGGGTTCTTGCACTTGAGTTGTAGAGGAAGCTTCTTGTGCATCAACCGTGGGCATATCTTTCGTTGTATCTGAAATCTGTTGTACATTTTCTTCTTGATTCACAGGTTTTACCGTTTGTATTTCTTGTGTAGACGCTTCTGGGATACTTTCTTGCGGTTGAATATCTTGTGCTGTGCAGGGAATAGTTTTCTCCGTCACCATTTCAATTGTTGTCGGTAGAGTCTCTATGACCTTAGTCTCAACGACGTCATTTTCTTTCAAGTCTGCTTTCTTTGTTTTTTCCTTAGGTCCCACAGGTTTCTGGTACAGTTTATTTATGTTATTAATGATGTCTGGTATTGTAGGGAGTTTGAATATAGGCGTAGCACTTTCAGATGATTTTGGTTGGGTGATAGACGGGTCCAATTCTCTCACCTCATGAGTGATACTAGGACTGGGGCTGTTATCTAAGTCCTCTTCAGAAACGGCTCTCTCCTCATTATTAACATCTGGATCCTGTACATTCTTCGCATTTATAGGCAGTATATTAGCAATGCGTTCTTGCAGATTCTTCAGCGTAGTTGCCAAGTCAGGTGTCTGGGTATTCCTGAACAGATTCAAGGGGTCCAAGGGATTGAAACTCTCCTGATTCACAGGTGTATCGAAAGGGTTTTCGTCAGACTTTGCCTCTTTTGGCTTGACCAAAGATTCTATTACCTGACTGGCACCGAAGCCACTGTCGGTTTTACGACCTTTGAGGCTATCGAGGGGTAGAAGGGATTTCTTGTTCAGCCTAGAACGAGGTAGTATCGACTCCGGAATCAGACTAACCCTCTCCACATGTCTGTTGCCAACAGGAGCCAGGACTCTCATCTCTTGTTTATGAGACCCATCAGCCAATGGTTCTTGATCTGTCGAATCTGCATCTAATATTATCTCTAGGACATTGCCAGGTGCCTCCTTGACTGTTTCCAGGTCACCTGCACTCCTGGCTGCGTCTCTGGCCACGGCTTCTTCCAACTCTTGGTCGGTGGCGTCTTTTAGGGTTTCCAGAACAGAAGAGGCGAGGTCTACTTCTGGGTGCAGCAGTGGTTTGGGTTCTGGCTCTTGCTCGTTCAGTCTGTAATTTAATAAACATATATAAGTATATACATATTATACTTGTTATCTACACTCTGCAAGAACAATGCTAAAAGTTAGTAAATTCACATAGAGTTAGTTGAAGATCTAAGATATATCTATGAGTAGTAGAGAGCTTATCCATCGCCTTACTTCTATAGTCGTTCGATAAGAGACATTGGAATGAAAGGCAGCTAAATGTACTGTGCTTGTCTAGAACGTGAAGAAATCGCTAAGTAACTGCCGTTCTTGGGGTATATCCTAGGTGGCGTTTTTCAGGATAGAAGACAAAGGAATCTATTGGGTAATGGGTTAGCAATCTAAACTCGGAATGTACTTTATTCCAATCATACTCACCCCGAACTACTTCCACCTTCTTCCCTCACTTCCTTTGCCACTGTTCCATCAGCCTTGAGGTCTGCGTCTCCGCAGGGACAACCCTCAGGGTTGACACAGGAGACCAGCGCCGCCTGGTCCTCGGGGCAGGGGCAGCAGCGCCGCTCCGGACCTATCGAGGCGTCGGTGATTGGCTGGGATGATAGCTGGAATAAAATGATGTTGGGTTTCAGGTTTAAAGGATAAAAACATGCTTCTGTTTATATGTACTCTGGTATAAATTAAATTATTAAAAACATACATCTTATAACAATGTATTTTTTTCATTTCCATTCCCATTTTTCTCACTGACTGTCACTGTCGTTGACAGCCATACATCTCTTTCGTGATGCCTGTCTTACTTTCAGAAGGGAGACGGGCGTAATTTGTATATTTTATAATAAATGGTCCTAACACGTAAATAGAATTCTCACTTGTTATTTGTTTTTCTGGTAAGTTGTGTCCAAATTAACCCATTACCTTATAGATTAAATTAACTATTATATATGTAAGTATATCCAAAATGATGATTTTGAAATCACAATACATGGTAAATAGTGACCGTGTCTTAAACAAACATTCAAGCATATACTACACTAACGGGATAGGCAGAGACCTATTAACCTTTTAAAACACACAAACATATACATTCACGTCCTTTATATACAATCCCCTACAGATTACAAGAGACCTCAGAGACAATTTCCCATTTACTCCTAGTCCCTTAGTCTTATCCTATGATATGAGAAGAACGACAGCTAGTTAGCATTCTTCTCACGGCCCAGACACAGAGCACAGGACCAACAATGTCCTGTCCAACCTATTAATAATATAATTTACTAAATTATGTATATTAAGTTATAGCTCTTTATTAAAGTAAAATCATTAAATGCACATGAAAAATATTTAAATATACACCGAAAATATAGCTAAATATTATATAATATATCAATGGTTAGATTAGGATTGGAACTGTATCATTTTGGTGAAAATCAAAAGTATATTTGCTGGGAATTTTGGTACATATATTATATTGATGTTCGTCTAAATAGCACTTATTAAATATGTAGTCTGGGACGTTACATGTCTTCCCGGCATGTCGTAAGAGGCGACTAGGAGACTAGGGACAAACGGAATCTATTGCGCGATGGGCTAGCGACTTATCACCAATGTTCCGTGTATCACAATCCCAATATGTACGCTAAAAAGTAACAAGGTTGATTTTTTCATGTCTCCAAGGTTTTATCCATTCCGAGAGGGATTTAAGATATAAGATTGAAAACTTTGTACAGTCAGCGCTATAAGTGCAGTCCCAGTAACTTTTTATAGGATTTAAGTTTATAACAACAAAAGACAATATTTTACATTTTATTCACTTTGCATTGTCATGGCCACTAAACTTTCGCGTACTTCGAAATGAAAAATATTGTCGTATGTTCTTATTAACGTAAGATTTTAAAAAGTTATTGGGACTGCACTATTAACGTTGACGTACATACATACAACGAAAATAAATCTTGTAAATATAACTATACATTCTACATACATATAATGTCACCATTAATCCCTTTCGGAGTGGACAAAACCTTAGCGTCAAGAAAACATCTCCTCGGTCACTTATTAGCATGAATGAGCTGCGATATTACATGAAACATTTCCCTTTCAAGGTAGTCAGAGCTTAATACATACACATACATACACATCACGCCTGATTCCCTGTAGAGGGGTAGGCAGAGATCACGGGTCCCCATTTGTCCCGATCCTGACAGACCACTTTCGCTTCATTGATATTCATACATCCTCTCATACACTCTCGGCGGTTATAGGTACTCATAACGTCAGCTTTTTTCAATATAGCGTCTATCTGACTGTTATATTATGACTTATATGTCAGAGTTTAAGTGTCCACTATTAACGCATGACGGCCAACAGGCACAGGTGGCGGGAGGTTGTGCGGCGAACCATGTCGGCTGCTCAAGATGCCACGTCATGAAGACCACGACCGCTCTGATAAGAGCGTAACGATTGAGAAGAAATTAACCTAGTAACAATTAATGTTGAATACTCACCCATTGTACAGAGATGGCCAGCAGGGTGATGAGCAAGAGGCCCCGGTGAGACATGGCGGAGTGCCCGAGGTGACTAAGGGATCGACCCTCCGACATCCGCTAATAAGCCTACGGAATGAGCCAGCACGAGTGAGAAGTTATTTGGTGGATTCTGTACGTGGTTTTTAGATTTAAGTGAGATGATTGATGTAATGTGTGTGTTTTTATGGATTATTTCTATATACTGTGGTTGAATGGAATGTTTTGTGTGTTCTAATACTAATATTCTCTCCATGATTGCATATTCATGCTAAGGCAAGCAAAATAAGTTATGCTTAAAATTAGGACTTCAAAAAAAATAAACTTGTCAGAGTATTGTGGCGTCATTCGGGGAGGCCTATGTCCAACAGGGGATTCATACAGGCTGATGATGATGTCAAAACTTCACATATAAATGCGGACACATTAATATGAGTATTTTATGAATATCGATAACTTCGATTTTACCACATAGTCAGCGCAAAACGTGACTGGTAGTGTTTCAATTCCCGGTGTATAGATAATTGCCTATTACGCAACATAACATATAACAATCCTAAATATAATATAAGAATTCTTACGGCGTTTTCCCTCACCGTAGAAATGAAAACATTATGAAAACGTATGTAGAAACTTATAAAACATATAACAACTTAATCAATACATACTCTATCTGTAAATCTTAGCAGCTCCTTTTATTTGTTATCCACAATTACCTTTAATAATATTCTAACTAATTTTCTCTCACTAATAAACCACAGTACCCTAAATTCTAGCTAATCTCTCCATTGATAAGCCACCGCGGAATTATCACGGAAGCACGCGCGGCCAGATCCCAAAGATGGCGAACGTGCTTTTAACTCGCCATTCACACTCGCTCACATAGTTTACTAAGACTAGCTTCACACACGGCTTCGTTCGGATCTTTAAAACCACGAACCAAAGGTAAAGAGGACCCGGCGAAAGGAGCGGTCCCCGTTACGCGGCGCGGAGTCTAAATGGCATGTTTTAATTGGTGCGGAGTCTAAAAATGTATAGCAGAAAGAAGATACCTGATTTGATTGGCCGATGCCGTGTTTTGATTGGTTGTAATATCTCCCCTCCATCACGCGTACTTCGTTTCACCCCGCGTGCCACGCTAGTTTCCATACAAATATTGCGTAAGGCCCACTCCTCTTATTAATTACTCCAGGTTTAAAACCTGTATTTGACGACCTCCGTGGCGCGATCGCTTAGACGCCTGAACGCTAATCCTGAGGTCCCGGATTCGATTCCCGGTGGAGGCAGAGTGGACGAATTCCACCTGCTTTCCAGTCTGGTCGTTGATTATATATGTATAATAAGTATATATTTCTTAAATATACGTTTGACTCGCACCCTTAATACAAGTCTTAATTATACTTAGCAAGGGGCTAGGTCAATTGGTGTAATAATGTCCTACAATATTATTTTATTATTATTTTTATTATATACCTATTCCTTTAATATCCAGTGTTAGCTAGGGTATATTCTTAATGTAAGTCTTATACAAAATGACTGAAATAAATCAAGTTAATATAAATGTAAATTTAAAACATTTTGATTTCTATTGTCTGCGTTTAGTTACTTGTCTAGAGGCCTTAATATATAATTAGACAAAAAAAAGACAAACACGTTCACGACCATTAACCCATGCAGTGTAGTCAAAGTTCAGGTATACATCTCCGCAATCGCGAAGGTAGTCATTCTATGGCTACCTCGAACCCACGTGTTGACCAGATAGTTAGTACTCAATGTGACAGGTGGTAAGCGATGTCGCCATTTACAAGCACAACTATGTCTATGTGCAAAACGCATGCACCCGTTTTTGCTTTAATATACCTCGCCGTTCCCACGTCTCTCCGTACTTGAACGACGCTAACTTGCTGAACATGCAGTCCCGTAGGCGGCTGCACCTTGCAACGCTGTTGTTTGGTGTCATTCGGTCGGAGGGCCCGTCTTACTTGTATAGAAAGCTCAAGTGGTCAGTGAATCCACGGCACTTTAAGATTAGGGCTGCTTTGCCGGTGCACCATTCGGCAGCGTTTCGGGATGTTTCAAGTTTGCGGCGACCAAGTGCTGGAATGATATACCGCCACCTATCCGCGATGTTGTTTCTGGGGGAGTCTGCAACCGTAGGTTCAAGGCTTATCTGCTGGAGAAACAGAAATCCATCCCCTAAATCCTGTCAATGATCTTACCTTATGTTTACAAATACCAAATTTCTATAATTGTATTTGAGATATATGTGTTCATTTATGTATTTACATATTTAAGATTGTGGAAATAGATCTATGTATGTGTATATATGTGTTTGCTTGTGTATTATGTATGTATATATTGGAATAAATATGTTTTACTTTTATACGTATTTTATAATACAACTTTTGTGTATCTACGTATAGTATCAATTATAAAAATATTTAATATGAAACATCTAAGTACGTTTACCAGATTTTTTTTATCATTATCACTCTATGTATTTACTATGTGTGTATGTGTATGTATGTATTTGTGTATGTATGTATAGTATATATATTATGATATTCAGCTAGTGACAGACTTAGGTTTGGGTGCTGTCGGAGGATCAGTGATGCTGCTTAGCTGCATCAAATACTGAGACAGCACCTTTTCACTGCATCAAATGCCTACTTCTTATATGTACGACTTTTGTTGTTGTATCAAAGTGTGTATAAATAGTGTTATGTTGAAATGTGTATGTATAGCAGTGAATAAATGTTTTTCTTTCTTTCTTTATATAATTAGAATGCTAAGTAGCTGCTTTTCTTCTCAGTCTAATTTAGATAATAATTCGGCGTAGCCCAGTTGTTTGGGGCTTGACTGATAAGGTCAGTGAGTTTAGGGTTCGAATCCCACCGGAGCAAGTACCAATTAAATTGAAGTTTAATGAATTTATACGAGTACCTATAAACATTTTCGTCCCTAAAATACATACATACATTTACGAATTACATCGAATATTATGGTGAGGGAAAATATCTTGTGGAAATCTACCTATTTCCCGAACAGGTTCTTGTAAATGGCGACATGGCTTACTACTCACATTGAGTACTGACTATCTGGTCAACACGTGAGTTTGAGGTGGCCGTAGAAGTGGAAACCTGAACCTCAGACTCGAGTGACTAGAATGGTTTATATCAATCCGGTGATCATTGAGGGGTCGGGCTCTTTTAGAAAGAAAAACATTTTTTCACTACTATACATACACATTTTGACATAACACTATTTATACACACTTTGATAAAAAAACAATACTCGTTCATCTAAGAAGTAGGCACTTGATGCAGTGAAAAGGTACCCAAACCTAAGTCTGTCACTAGCTGAATATCATATATACTATACATACATATTTACACATACACACATAGTACATACATACAATGATAATAATAAAAAAACTGATAAACGTACTTAGATGTTAAATATTATATAATTTTGTATAAAAACTCCTAAGAAATAGTTTTGTTGTTGTTGATGGAAAAAATCACTCGAGTTAGAAATTCATGAAGTGGTCATTGGGGATCCCTTTCGTTTGTGTTAACCGAATTGCTTAAGTGAAAAAACTTTGAAAAAAAGTCCAGCGTCTATTGTTTGCGAATAAAAGGCTTCTAGTACCTTCGTTGATTCGAACATTTGACATTGGCTGTGCATCGAATGTTCTAGGCGATTCTCGTACCCGTATATTATATTTCTCCTATAAGAAATATTGTAGCAGTGGTTTATCAAGATTGAGAGTAAAATGGTCCCAAAACTCTGCCTACACCTTTGTAAGGACAGGCGTGATGTGAATGTATGTAATTATGGCATGAGATTTGTCTATTTAATATATAGTCAATGCTTGAAAGCGGCATTACGGCTTACATCTGTCACATTGAGTACAAACTATTATTGAGTATAGACAAATTGGTTCGACATGGCCAGAAAATTACTATCTCCGCAATTGCGGAAATGGACACGCGAACCTCGGCAACGCGCCAGAGTTTCTGGGCGCAAACTGTTTGTTATGTTACTTCTCTCTGTATTTTAGAATATTCTAGAACAATATAGAATCAGTTCTACAAGATATATTTTATTAACAACTGTATCCAGATGAATATAAAAAAGTAACTTATTATACTGCATTATTTATAAATTAATTAATAAATTTCTAGAATGTTTTGATTTTTTTTATTCCATAGTAAGTATATACATTTCAACATTTTCTAGAATATAAATTTAATAAAATCAACTACCTTTCTTCTAGGCATGTTGTAAGAGGCGACTTAGGACTATGAAATCATTTTATTTACTGGATAATAAAATGGAAGACAGGGCAATATATATATGGAACCGCTATCTCTGCCTATCCCTCTAAAGAAGATCCATCTGGGTATGACGTGTATGTATTTAAGTGTATAGAACATAAAATTGACAACAATCTTTTATACGGGGCCCAGAATCGCGGAGTTATAGTACCATTGTGATATAATTTACTAGGCTACTACTAAATATGTTGAGTATATTAATGCTTTAGATACTATCAGGGTTGCCATTGAATATAGAATAAAAGTGACAGAATGCAATAATAGGACAGCCCAACAATCAATCCGTCGTCTATGGTTCGTCAACAAAGTCAGCAGCTCAGTGAAAGTTGAAAATACAAATAATTATTTTCAGCTGAATATTTAGTCATTTGTGATGCCAAACTGGCTAAATATCTTTGCTTCGGAATTATATTTGGATCCTTAACTTGAACGAACCGAAGAACAAGGAAGAGGAGAAGATTTGGGCTTCGAGTTCTTTTTTCTTCGGTTGTAGCGGCTGACGGCGTTGGTGTAACCATGGCGACTGAATAACAAGTGCAAACGCCGTGGCATCAGTGTTTGTGAATGGCTTATGAAAGAAACAAAAAAAAACAATCAGTCAATCGCCACTTGAAACGATCCTGACAAATTTCTTTTGGTTCACTCACATCCATAATCCTAATATATGCTTTTCCGTTCTTCACGCTGCGTACACCCGACTAGAGAAGAATGTTTCCAATTTGATCTGCATAAGTTCTACGTTACCTTCTTTTTAATCCTGCCCTCCACTTTGGCTCTATAAATTCCTTTTGTAACCCTTATTTCATCCATCCGTTCCATGTGCCCAAACCACCTTCGGAAATTGCAATGGTTACATTTTATTCTATTCAGAGAGCAACATGATACAGCTTCCATTTAAAAATATTGATTTGACTATTATTTTAGTTTTCTAACCTTTTAATTACAACTTTCAGTAAAAATATAGATGAATTACTGGGTGCTGTAGATATTATTCGTTACGTAATGGACGTTAATTAAACTTAATTAGATATAATAACATGGTAATTGAAAATAAGTAGCGCACACACAATCATTCTAAAATGTATGACGCCAAACACATTCAAACATTTTGTTGGTAAACAATTGAGTCAATGTACGTTGTAGTCGAGAACAGAAATCTGGATGTTCCTAGAAACGTCTGGGTTTCACTCGAATACTATATTTGGATGAATACGAAATGAAAGAATTGTTTTTTTGCATTGCTATTTTTAATTTTATTTATTATTTTCGGATTTGTAAAATAAAAATGACTGATTTGTTTGTATACAAGTCCATAGCTTATTCTGGAATTGTTACGAGTACGTAAATATTATATCTTAACATGGCATGTATCTTAACGATCTTGATTACTATTATTTTGTATATATATGTTTATTATTATAATACGCAGCTTTTGACACATATTGCATGGCCAACAAGTTAATTGAATGTAGTCGTTAGACGATTTAGGACGTAGAAATATCAATCAGAGTGTACCTAGTTCTTCATAAGGATGACAAATAATTTCACACAATCAGTAATTGTTAAAACCAGGAATATCAATCTAGGAGCTAAATGTATGTGGTTTTCATCAAATTATATTTTCATTTAATTTACATCCAAGCAAAATATTATAATTAATAATTTTACTAACTTCATTAATTACCACCTAAAACCTACAATATTATACAAGTATGAATAGTATGATATAATGTTGTTTTTGAATTATAATCTCTATAATTTTGTCTCAGCTAAAATTCAGTATATTTTTGAAATATCATACTATTAATTTAAATGAAGTGTTTATTGATAGTTCCTTTCGTTGATGAAAATTTTATTATATGTATTAAATTCATCCATCAAAGTTGAATTACATTGTCTTAATTAGTATTTTAATTACCGTTTTAGTTTAAACACTAATAACACAAACCAGCTATTACGTAAACGCACCGATTACGTCATGTGGACAGCAACATATCCACGTGCGTCATCCAGAAAGTTCAAGAAACTCTACGCCCCAAGTATACCATACTATTTTCTAAAAAAATCCCATTTTCTTTTTAATAATGTATGGAATCATGTGAAAAGATATAACACACATTTCTTTAGTTTTCATTAAGTAGAATAGCTAATATTAAAAAAAAATGTTACAACTTATTAATAAATAACATAATTAATTATGATGTTGTTGTACATTGGATAAATAAATGATAATGGAAGTTACATAGAAAGTAGCAATGGTATTATTATTATGATAAATTTGTCAACTTTTGCATGTCAACTATATACTTAGTGTATGTATTGAGAATAAGCTTTCCATAATGCTTACTATTTAAAATTCTACATTGCGTGAATTTGTTAACGCAAATGATGTATTAATTTTTAATATGTTTTAATGCCCATCAGAATTTGATTATTCCGGGGAAATAGTTCTCAACCTGGTATCACTGTACTCTTTCTATCTCCGTCTAACATATAGCTATCTCTTTCTGCTCAATGCTTATTCGTCGAATTCCCGAGAACATTCTGCAATGGAACATTCTCATTGGTCGTTCGATACCGTTTCTAGAAGTTTCGAGATTCTGATTGGCCGGCTGGGAGGGGTATATAAAGGCGGCGAAAGCGCGGCAAACGCAGTTTCAATTTGAAAGCGAACGAATAAAAAGCGAATCGGTGGAAACACCAAACAAGCGAACGAACTTACAAGTGAAGTTAAGTGAACAAGTGTTTAAAGAAAGTAACAAATCCACAATGCCAGCTATTGGAATCGATCTTGGAACCACATACTCCTGCGTGGGTGTGTGGCAACACGGAAATGTGGAGATCATCGCGAACGACCAAGGCAACAGGACCACTCCATCTTATGTGGCGTTCACGGACACCGAGCGACTCATCGGCGATGCCGCCAAGAACCAGGTCGCCCTCAACCCCACCAACACGGTGTTCGACGCCAAGCGACTCATCGGAAGGAAATTCGACGACCCTAAGATCCAACAGGACATGAAGCACTGGCCGTTCAAAGTGATCAGTGACTGTGGAAAACCGAAGATCCAAGTGGAGTTTAAAGGAGAAAAGAAGACCTTCGCACCAGAAGAGATCAGCAGCATGGTGCTCACCAAGATGAAGGAGACGGCGGAAGCCTACCTTGGCTCACAAGTGAGGGACGCCGTCATTACGGTGCCAGCCTACTTCAACGACTCCCAGAGGCAAGCCACCAAGGACGCGGGTGCCATCGCGGGGCTGAACGTGCTGCGAATCATCAACGAGCCCACGGCAGCCGCCCTCGCCTACGGGCTGGACAAGAACCTCAAAGGTGAGAGGAACGTGCTCATCTTCGACCTTGGCGGAGGAACCTTCGATGTGTCCATCCTCACCATAGACGAAGGGTCACTATTCGAAGTAAAAGCCACCGCCGGAGACACGCATTTGGGAGGCGAGGACTTCGACAACCGACTAGTCAACCATCTCATGGACGAGTTCAAGAGGAAGTACAAGAAAGACATTCGAGAGAACCCCAGGGCTGTGAGACGACTCCGCACGGCAGCAGAAAGAGCCAAACGCACCTTGTCATCCAGCACTGAGGCCACCATTGAAATAGACGCGCTCTACGAGGGAATTGACTTCTACACGCGCGTCTCCAGGGCTCGATTCGAGGAACTAAACGCCGATCTATTCCGAGGAACATTAGAGCCGGTGGAGAAAGCCTTAAACGACGCCAAACTGGATAAAAATGCGATCCACGATGTCGTCCTCGTCGGTGGCTCTACTCGTATACCGAAGATTCAGAACATGCTGCAGAACTTCTTCTGCGGCAAGAAGCTGAACCTTTCCATCAACCCGGACGAGGCCGTGGCTTACGGAGCGGCGGTGCAGGCGGCCATCCTCAGCGGAGAACAGCACAGCAAGATCCAGGATGTTCTGCTGGTGGATGTGGCTCCCCTGTCTCTCGGTATCGAGACCGCGGGAGGAGTCATGACCAAAATCATCGAAAGGAACGCCAAGATTCCCTGCAAGCAATCTCAGACCTTCACCACGTATGCGGACAACCAGCCAGCAGTTACCATCCAAGTGTACGAGGGTGAGCGAGCTTTAACCAAGGATAACAACTTACTGGGACGCTTCGACCTGACGGGCATTCCGCCAGCGCCGAGAGGAGTCCCTAAAATCGACGTAACCTTCGATATGGACGCCAATGGTATCCTGAACGTATCCGCTAAAGAAAACAGCACTGGACGCAGCAAGAACATCGTCATAAAGAACGACAAGGGCCGCCTGTCTCAGGCCGAGATAGACAGAATGCTCGCCGAAGCAGAAAGGTACAAAGAGGAGGATGAGAAGCAAAGGGAACGCGTCAGCGCCAGGAACCAGCTCGAGTCTTACATATTCAACGTGAAACAAGCTTTGGAAGACGCTGGCGACAAGCTTTCGGAGCAGGAAAAAGAGATGGCGCGCAAGGAGTGCACCGACGCCCTCAGGTGGCTGGACAGCAACAGCCTGGCGGAGAAAGAGGAGTACGAGGACAAGATGAAGGACTTGCAGAGGCTGTGCATGCCCATGATGAGCAAGATGCATGGGGCTGGCAACACAGGCGCGGGACAGGGCGGCGCTGGGCAGTACCAAAACCAAGGGTTCCCCAACCAAGGATTTCAAGGCCAAGGCTTCCCTAACCAAGGAGGTTTCCCGGGCCAAGGCTTTCCTGGCCAAGGTTTTCAGGGCCAAGGGTTCCCTAACCAAGGGTACGAAGCAAACTCGGGTCCCACTGTGGAGGAAGTGGACTGAAGAGGCTAAGACTGCTATTCGAGGGTAGTGCCATGATTGGAAGGTGGATGGTCCCTACCAAGTGCCTAGAAGCCAAAGTGAACACCAAATGTTGAAATTTAAGTTGTATGTAGTTAGTTGTTAATTGTTAAGTTTAAATTGTTTCAATAAAATGGTTCTTATTTTTTAACAAAATTACTTTCTTTTATTTATCTTTACCTTATTTGTGACTCAGGAAATATAATGAATATGTTATGGTTATAGATGGGTGTCAATATAAACTTAAGCTCTAACTAAACTTAAAGTTTATATCGACACTCATCTTTAACCGTAACATATAATAATATAATATAAATACCTGAGTATGTATTTACAAATGCAGACATAAAATGGAAACATTTCGACGCGACTATCCATTTTTAAAGATAATAATACCTAATAATAGTTTAGATACAATAATTTGATTTGTGAAAAACGAGTTATAAGTAACTATGATAACCGATTGCAGACTTAAGCATCAACGCAATGTTTCCATTTTCCACATATAAGTTTATTAGACTTATGTGATATTAATATTTTCGCTACCCCATTCACTAGATTCACAGTTTCTCAATAAAAAATGAAGTTGTGAGATGCACTATTTATACAGTGAAGAAAAACAATCGTTGGGAAACGTATCTATTCATCGGAAGGTTTAAAATAGGTAGTTAATTCTTATAAATTGCGAAACAGTTTGACCATACATTGGGGCTATTACTCCCCGATTCCGTAGATGGATACGTGACGATGGTCGACGATCGGTTAGACACCTGAACCTGAACGCTAATCGTGGGATGTCGGGTTCGATTCCCGGTGGTGGCAGAGTTAAGAACTATGCTTTTCTACTGGTTTCCAGTCTGGTCGTTGATTATAATTATATGCTATGTGTTTATCTATATATAATATGTATAGATTTCTTAAATATACGTTGACTAGTACTCTTAACACATGTACTTACAATTGATGTATTAATATCCAAATATTATTATTATATTATACGTGAATCTTCAAATATCGCGCAAGGGAAAAGTCGTGAAATGTTTTGCGAACTTAATCTAAATTTTGCGACAATTACACTAAATTTAAATAAAACATATACCTATGAAACGTTGTCTGATAAGTTAGTGTAATGGTCGCAAATCTTTTCGATTCGATCGTAACATACGGGCAAAATTGAATTCTGCTTTCGATACATTTTGTATGTATGTATATTTTAAATTATTATTTAGATCATCAGTTCTAGGACGAGAAAAATATGAACAAACCCGACTTTTCCTCGGGTACGGTTAACTATAATTTGTAGTCCGAACTCTGGTGTTATCTGAGACATCTGAATAAAAGTCAGTGCTTATAAAGGACAACTAAACACCTGCCAAGATAGGTAGGTGGGGGACGATTTAGCATGGCCTTACATTTGTTTAAATTTTTATATGTATAAGCAATCCTCTCTCTATCACGGGAAGGATAACGAGTCTAATGCAATTGTATGTACTTATTGATTTATGCAAATCAATTATATTAACGAAACAAACTTTACATTTACATACCATTTGGCGCCAACTTATAAATAGCAAAACAACAAAGTAGCTTTTGCGAAACAAGTTTAGCACTTCACTTGCATAATTACCAGACTAAAATATGCGAAAGTCCTAAAGATTCCCATTTATTACTATTAGAAATATAGAGTACTTACATATTCTATTTCATTGAAATATATTTGAAGTTAATTTTTAATTATTTGATCCATTTTATTTTATAAAAGGACTAATGATTAATAATGTGATCTATTTTCTAATAGTCGTTCATGACAACACTGAAAGCTCTGCATCTGTCGTCCTGTCCATCAACATTTTTTTTTCTTAGATTTGAAAATGGTAGCCGAAACGGACGTTAACGAATAGAGATATAATTTTAGTTTGTGTTTTCTATACAGTAAACGAGAAAAATAGTGTTAATATTAACTGCATTCATGTTAGGGAATTCCATTCTATCTTAGCTATCGTCTCAGGCCCAGTTTGTGGGTGCTTATTGTGAATTAAAGTCAGAGTAGAAGTGTGGTTTTTGTTGTTACCAAAATGGATGATTTCCTGAAGATTGAGAAGATTGGCGAAGGCACGTACGGTGTCGTGTACAAGGGAAGGAATAAGATCACTGGCAAGTATGTGGCCATGAAGAAGATTCGTCTCGAATCTGAAGATGAAGGCATTCCTTCCACTGCAATAAGGTTAGCTTTTGTTCATGCTTTGCCCTCGTATTTCATCCCATTACCCTTCATACAAGCTTTAATTTTGTACCGATCAACTCTAACTGTAGATTATCTTCCATTATATCTATTACATAAGGAATAATAAAGCTTTCTTGTCTGAAATGTGCTTTTATTTGCAGAGAGATTTCTCTACTGAAAGAACTTCAACATCCAAATATAGTGAAATTAGAAGATGTACTCATGGAAGAGTCCAGACTGTATCTCATCTTTGAGTTCTTAGCTATGGATTTGAAGAGGTACATGGATTCTTTGGGGAATGGGAAGGTGTGTATTTATATACGTTGAGTATTCTAAACATCAAACCTTATGGTTTCTCCATTTGTTTACATCAATAAGTATAGATTTTCTATCTTTACATGTCTTTACCATTGTCTCTGCAAAAGTACTTACTATAAATTATAATTATGTAATAAAACAGTAGGTAAATAGTGTAATGGTTATCGACTGAGAATTTAAAGCTGTTCTATGCGCAGAAACTTCCAATTTGGTACTATCCAACCTCAATTTCAGGCAAGCTTGCCAAGTTTTGCATAACCATGCTGGTAGCCTTTGGTGTAGATAAGCTTTACAATGATTCTTTACCATTAGAAATGTTATTAATATGCGATAGTCAACACCAAACAGGACGTTCAAGTTAACCTCTTAATTTTGAAATTGCTTTAGCATAATATACTGTTTTGCATCCTATATTTCATTCATATATCTGTAAGGTTTAGCTAAACATTTACATTTTTAAACTATTTAAGTCAGATATGCATTTTATGTTTTGTGACAACTAATAACAAACTTAACTCTAATTGCCGGAATTGACTTCAGTGAGAATTTTACCTCAAATATCAGTTCATTCTCTTTTAATAGATACCAATTAAACTAAGCTATGTAATTTGTAGATTTCTAAACAATTTAACTGTACCTGTATATCCTTGTTTGTGTTTTAGTGTAAACTAGCTATCCGCTCCGGCTTCGTACTTCTGGCTATTTAATGGATGTTATTATACATATAAACCTTCCTCTTGAATCACTCTATCTATTAAAAAAAAGGGCATCAAAATCTGTTGCGTAGTTTCAAAGATTTAAGCATACAAAGGGACATAGGGACAGAAAGCGACTTTGTTTTATACTATGTAGTGATATTGGAATTATTTCCTCTTAATAACGCCAAACGTAATGCAAGTTGTCTTTTTAATAACGCATTGACTAAGTTTCCTAGTTTCGTAAAAGTACACGTTTGTGGTGCAGTTCATGGAGCCGTCAGTAGTGAAGAGTTACCTATACCAGATCAACAGCGCCATCCTGTACTGCCACCAGCGGCGCATCCTGCACCGGGATCTCAAGCCCCAGAACCTGCTCATTGACAAGACTGGCATCATCAAGGTCAGTACTCGGTACATGTTTATATTAAATCTCAGGATTGTATGTACAACATAATATGTATTATGTGTGAGCCTACGTTGTCTATTTCGGAAGTATGGAGATCTGTGATCTCTGCCTACACCTCTACAGGGAATCAGGCGTGATGTGTATGTATATGGAAGTATCAATTTTATAGTCACTGTAAATACATATGTTAATAAAAAGCATCTAATTGCAGGTGGTAAACTGGATTGTATCCCTCAGTCTATTAATATGCAAACCGGGTGATAAAATGTTTGAAAGTTTTCTAGACCACCCTCTTATGACAAATAAATCAGCCCTAAACATAGCCACTTATAGATTTATGTTGATTTTATAAAACATTATCATACATAAAGTATTTAATCAGGATCAAGACAAAAGGGAATCCTTAATCTCTGCGCACCCCTCTATCAGGAAAGGGGTGTGATGTGTATTTTACATAATATATTGTATACATTCACATCCTTTATACATATATACACATCACGCCTAATTCTTTGTAGAGGGGTAGGCATAGATCACAGAATCCCATTTGTCCTGATTCTGACAGACCACTTTCGCTTCATTGACACTCATACATCTTTTAAAATTTTTAATTTTATAAATTTTTAATTGCATAAATCTTTTAAATTTGCAAATAATCTCCAGGGGACAAATCAGGGATGAGTTTTGTCACCCGTCACGAACGGCTCCTTGGAGAGACAGAGTGTGGGTCACAGAGACCTGATTTGAATAATTGATCCTTTCTTCTCAGCTACTCTCGACCAGTTTGGTGTAGGCCTCCTTCAGTTTGCGCCACTTAACACTGTTCTGGGCCACGTGCATCCAGTTTGACCCCCCTATCTTTTGGATGTCGTCTTTCCACCTCATCTGTGGTCTTCCGCTGGGCCGCTTTCCCCCCCAAGGTCTCCACTCCAAGACTTTCTTGCACCTTGCAGCATGGGTCATGGTGCAAGAAATTGATCCTTTAATCATGAATATATTGCAGGTAGCAGACTTTGGCTTGGGCCGTGCTTTCGGTGTGCCTGTCCGAGTGTACACGCACGAAGTGGTGACCCTCTGGTATCGTGCCCCTGAAGTCCTACTAGGCAGTGAGAGGTAAGCTGTTCTGGTATCATCTGGTCCTTAGTTTTTGGTAATGGTACATTTCCATTACTTGTAATGTACATTCTTATTTATATTCTAACTTTTGCTGTGATAATAAAATGCCTTTCGCTATACTACTAGTTTGTAAATTTAGGTTTAGGTTTTTGTTATCATTATTTATGAAACATCACTTACAGTGAGAAAAATAATTGTGTGAACACAGCCTTTCAGTGTGGCTATAAATAATGTCTTACTCTACATTGAGGAGTTGGACAGTTGAATAAGAACTGCAAAGAATCATCTACAATCAAAATTTGATAGTAAACAGAGGAAGACTCCCTAGTCTTACATGAGTAAAGACAAAAACAAAAGACAAACGTATTTACGACCATTAACCCTTGCGGGGTAGTCAGAGGTTCAGGTTTCCATCTCCGCAATTGCGAAGGTAGTAATTCTATGGACACCTCGAAGCCACGTGTTAACCAGATAGTTAGTACTCAATGTGACAGGTGGTCAGCCATGTCGCCATTTACAAGCACTAAACTAACTGTATGCTTATAATTGTATTTGATTTCCAGATACTCGTGCCCCATAGACATGTGGTCGGTGGGCTGCATCTTTGCAGAGATGTCCTCCAAGAAGCCCCTCTTCCAGGGGGACTCCGAGATAGACCAACTCTTCCGCATATTCAGGTCAGTGCACACCTACAAACGCAGCATGTGCATTTATGTCCCATGACATGGACACCAATATGGACAATATATACACATCATGCCTGATTCCCTGTATAGGGGTAGGCAGAGATCACGAATCCCCATTTGTCCCGATCCTGACAGACCACTTTCGCTTCATTGATATTCATACATCCTCTCATACAATCTTGTGTTAGTTTTGTTAAAATAGTAAATAAAATTATATTTATTTGCTAGTAGAGAATAACTAAGATGACATTATTGATAGTGTCCTACATCATAAGGCGACAGAAGAACTTTCCCAGGAAGTTTTCACTAACATTTAGTTTGGC